>JAPXFY010000386.1:30000-40000 GCA_030674185.1 Monoplex corrugatus | reverse complement strand
AGATCAAAGTCATCTGGTAATTTTTGCAAATCTCATTGTCACAAAACTGGTCACTGATCCTTCTCCCTCCATCTTCTCTCCTTCAGTCCCCTCCTCCTGGTTCCAAGTTCTCAGGAACAGCCCCAAATCTTGCTGGTCCATGTTATAGCAGATAGCACTGTGTCACCTCTGAGGCAGTTCTGATGTGTGTTGGACTGACAACAACTCGTGCTGTGTGTTTCAAGGTGGATCTATGACTGTTCCTCTCATGATGTCTCCTTTTGAAGGTGACCAATGGTCTGATGACTGTGGGCTTGTGAACTAAGGTACGATTTAAGTTCCTGATGATTCGTACTTTTTAACACAAGGCACAGATTAAAACGGCTTGTCCAGTAGTACAGATTATGGTAGATTATCTACGAGTACAGATATGGTGGATTATGTACTAGCAATAGATTTTTCAACAGTTTGTCAACATAGTCATGTTCCTGTATACCAGTATGTTCAGATCAATAAATCTTCATCAACATATGTAGATGAACACTATACATTGTGTCATGCCAATCTGGAGTTGCCCAGAGTCAGGATAGTGGCATGGTGTGTTCTCACCTGAATTCTTAAAGCTAGCTTTTGGGAAGCCTTCATTATTGCTTTAACTGCACGGTGGCAACAGGTGTTTACCTAGTGCAAGTATACATCAGCTGGGAGTATGCCAGCACTCGCTGTCTCCGCAGTGATAACATTAACGTTATGAAGGCTTTGAAGGAAAAGCTACCTCAACATTCTCAGAATGTTCGTTGACTAATCAGCAGTTGTCTAATCTCTACCCATATCTCCCATCACTGTGTTTAGCTTGTTATTCACATCATTTTGGGTTTCATTTTGATTGAAAAAAATAGCAATCAATGGTTACTTGAACTGTTTAATATCCCAGTGAATGTAAACACTGCGAAGAAAGTTCTGTCTACAGTTCAGTCTGATGTAGACGAAACATGATCATTATTGGAGTTTTTGGATGCTATGAATGACCACGTTTTCATCTTTCTTGAACTGAAATAAGCTTGCAACATCAGGGTTACTTTACCTGCCTCGCTGTGACTTCTCGGTATCTGTAAACTGATTTTGAACATCGTGCAAATTTATTGTTTCGATCATCCAGTCATGCTAACCAGGAGTTACCATTCTGTTGTCCACTGTCTGAAGTAGGTTCATGGAGTCAGTCAGGAGGATAGTGGCATTATGCTTCCTCATCTGACGTCTTGAAGCTGGCCTTTGGGAAGCTTCCATTATTGCTTCAACTTAAAAGTTCTTCCAGTGTAACGATGTAAGTTAAAGAAATAACACACACTCCAAAGTGCTTAGCTTCACCAGATGAGATGAAAGAGTCAGGACTTCATTCTGACTGATCTATAAACCTACTAAGGAATATATAATTTGAAATCAAGTCCCAAGATTGGCATCAAGCAATAAGTGGTATTCAGTGTCAAAAGTTCATGTGGATTTATTTTCTCAATCACGCTGGTATAAAGGTAAATGATTGTACCAACAATCACACAACTGAAGCCACTGCAGGCAGCTGACGTCTTGGAAAACCCAAAGTTTTCATGAATTTAGAATCATACTTTCGTAAACAAACCTTGGCCCATCACATCATTGATGGTCATATTAGAAATGTAATGGTTAGAAGAAGTGTCAGTGATGACAGTGTTGGCTGTGTTGTTGACAGTGTCAGTGTCAGTGGTGTCAGTGGTGTCAGTGGTGTCAGTGTCAATGTCTGCCATATGTTGTCAGTGTCAGTGGTGTCAGTATCAGTGGTGCAGCATCTGGCAGTGTTGTCAGTTGTGCCAGTATCAGAGGTGTCAATGTCAGTGGTGTCAGTATCAGTGGTGTCAATTTCTGCCAGTGTTGTCAGTTGTGTCAGTATCAGGTGGTCTATGTCAGTGGTGTCATTGTCTGTTGGTGTTGTCAGTGGTATCAGTGTGAGTGGTGTCAGTATCAATGGTGTCATTGTCTGCCAGTGTTGTCAGTGATGTCAGTGTCAGTGGTGTCAGTATCAATGGTGTTATTGTCTGTTGGTGTTGTCAGTGGTATCAGTGTGAGTGGTGTCAGTATCAATGGTGTCATTGTCTGCCAGTGTTGTCAGTGATGTCAGTGTCAGTGGTGTCAGTATCAATGATGTTATTGTCTGCCAGTGTTGTCAGTGGTATCAGTGTGAGTGGTGTCAGTATCAATGGTGTCATTGTCTGCCAGTGTTGTCAGTGATGTCAGTGTCAATGGTGTCAGTATCAGTGCTGTCAGTATCAGTGCTGTCAGATGAGTCAGCGTTGTCAGTCATGCCAGTGTCAGTGATGTCAATGTCAGTGTCATATCCATGTTAGATGACTTGACACCACTGACGTCTCCCATGGGAACTGACTCTTCAACATGGTAGTGTTGTTGTATTATCATGTGTTTAAGTTGTTACAATGGGATCTTATACGTGTGAAATTTGTGATACACAAAAGATGCAGACTGCAGCAACACAGTTTAATCTACTTGTTTGTGTTCTTTCTGTGTGCATATTGTTGTACGTGGATTGTTCTATTGATTAGGTTATCTGCAGTACACAGTACATGCATACTTAGGAAGTGAACTCAAACTTAAAATACTGCAAATACTAGTTTGGCCCGTTGTGTCATATGGAAGTGAAGAATGGACTCTTAAAGCTGCAGATGAAAACAGAATGAAAAGTAAAGTGCAGAGATGGGCTTCTACAGATTACTCCTGAGAATAAGCTGGGCTGAAAAACGCACAAACCAAAGCATTCTGAAAGAACTGAACAAACAACCTGAACTTTTAGGCCTGGTTAGGAAAAGGAAAATTGGAATACTTTGGACATGCTATGAGACATCAGAGCTGCCATATAATGAAAAATGTGGCCCAGAGCAAAATGGAGGGCAAGAGATGACAAGGAAGACCGCCGACTTTCTATGTAGAGAACATACCCAAGTGGACAAAGTTGCTGAAAGATGAAATCTACAGAAGGACCATAGATAGAAGGAGATGGCGACAGCTGACGGGGAATGCATCAGTGGCCACCATCAAGAATGATGTCGCTGACAGGTGAACAGTGTATGCTGTGCATGGGACTTCAGTTGATCATTTTGTATAAAGGACTAGCACTTAGATGCAACTCATAGTCTACTGGATTTGGGAGGGATAAAATATCTGCTTAGTTTACGAGAGGAACCTGAAACATGTCACTTCTGAAGCAGACACTCTGACCACTAGGCCACCATTCAACTTCTCCACCTTCAGGTCCCTTTAACACTTTGTGAACATGAGTAAGGACGAAACTTTGCCTTGAATTAGGATTCTGTGCTTGGAGTATGACAGTTTTCTCCTTTTGATATCTAATTCTTTAGTTTAACAAATGCAGACATGCAGAATGTGAGTGAGTGAGTGTGTGTGTATGTGGTGTGTGTGTGTGTGTGCGTGTGTGTGTGTGTGTGTGTGTGTGTGTGTGTGTTGTTGTGTGGTTGGTTGTGTGTGTGTGGTGTGTGTGCGGTGTGTTGTGTCTGTGTTTGCGCGCGTTGTGTCTGTGTTCCATGCTATATGGTGAGTCGCGAGGGGCTGTGGAAGATAATGGCGAAATTCGGCTGCCCTCCGGCCTTCGTAAATATGGTGCGACAATTCCACGATGGTATGATGGCACGGGTCCTTGATGACGGAGAAATGTCCAGAGACTTTCCAGTCAGCAATGGCGTGAATCAAGGATGCGTCCTTGCGCCTACACTATTCTCTATGATGTTCTCGGCAATGTTATCAGATGCATTCTCTCCTGAAGACCCTGGCATAGATATACTCTACCGCACAGATGGCAAGTTGTACAACACAAGACGCCTCAAGGCGACCACTAAATGCAGTTACAGCACTCTTCGTGACCTCATTTTCGCAGACGATTGTGCGTTAAATGCTTACAGTGGTGAACAGATGCAACAATGCATGGACAAATTTTCAACTGCTTGCGACAACTTCGGTCTTACAATAAGCACCAAGAAAACCGAAGTCATGTATCAGCCTCCTCCAGGTGTTCCATATACTGAACCAAATATCGAGGTCAAGGGCACAAAACTACATGCAGTCGACAACTTCACATATCTCGGCAGTTCCCTATCACGTTGTGTGCATATCGACGACGAAGTCAACAAACGCATAGCTAAGGCCAGCACTGCATTTGGGAGGCTGCGTCCTACTGTACATGTATGGGACAGAAGAGGTATCTCGGCCACAACTAAACTCAAAGTGTACAAAGCGGTGGTCCTCACCACTCTCCTCTATGGCAGTGAGACCTGGACTGTTTACAGTAGACACGCAAGGAAATTGAATCATTTTCACACCAAAAACCTCAGAAAAATTCTGAATATCCGATGGCAAGAGAAGATCCCTGATGCAGAAATACTAGAGAGAGCCAATCTCCCCTCCATCCACACTTTACTTCAAAAGAGTCAAGTTCGCTGGTCTGGCCATGTGTACCAGATGTCTGACACCAGAATTCCGAAGCAACTCCTCTACGGGGAACTAGCGTCTGGCAAGAGAACAGTTGGAGGCCAGAGAAAACGGTTTAAAGACAGCTTGAAGGCATCGCTAAAGTCCCTCATCATAGACTGGGAGAATTGGGAAAACCTTGCCCTCGACTGTACAGTCTGGCGTAGAAGAATCAAAACCGGATGTACCACTTCAGAAGTGTCTCGTATCCAATCTGCACAAGAAAAACGAGCTGCACGGAAAGCTAGGGCTGCAAACCCTTCAACCACAGTAACCGACCACAGATGTCCAACCTGTGGATGTTACTTCTGTGCCTGGATCAGATTGATCAGTCACCTCCGGACACACCGACTCAAAGCAGTTTCATGAAGCCGTGGTCATTGTCGACGACGACAGATGAACACTACTACTATAAATATGTAAATGCATATATATATATATAATATATATATATATATATATATATATATATGCATTTGTGTGTATGTGTGTGTGTGTGTGTGTGTGTGTGTGTGTGTGGGTGTGTGTGTGTGTGTGTGTAACCTCAGTGTAGCATTCCACATGCTTGATCATTCTGCACAACACACTGAGGGTCACTTCAGGTGTTCAGGGCTTTGTGCCCTGTACGTTATTGTGATATTGTACAGACAGTAGGCTGTTTGTGGTCTGTGCGTTATTGTGAGATTGTACAGACAGTAGGCTGTTTGTGCCCTGTGCGTTATTGTGAGATTGTACAGACAGTAGGCTGTTTGTGGTCTGTGCGTTATTGTGATATTGTACAGACAGTAGGCTGTTTGTGCTCTGTACGTTATTGTGAGATTGTACAGACAGTAGGCTGTTTGTGCTCTGTACGTTTTTGTGATATTGTACAGACAGTAGGATGTTTGTGCTCGATACATTATTGTGTTTGCTGATTAAGTGCATCTGTCCATACTGGGGCTGTTTGAAGGCAAAAGCAGTATTCGTTTATTTTTGTTTGTTTACTATTAGCTCACTTGCCATTACAAGGGGAAATGTACTTTGCTATGATGTTACAAAATGTGCCAACATTCAAAGCAACTTTTTGACACTTACACTCATTTCTGCTTAGAGAATCAGAAAGTTTAGACAGAAAGAAATGAAGAAATGGAGAGAGAGAGAGAGAGAGAGGGGGGGGGGGAAGAGAAAGATGGGGAGTAAATGAAAGAAGAGTGAAAGAGGGAACGTGAGCAAATGAGAGAAAAAGTAAAGGAGGGAAAAAAAATGGGAGAGGGTGACAGAAAGGAAGTGAGAGAAAGCAAGAGAGAGAGAAAGTGAGTTATTAAGAGAAAAACAATGAGAGATTGAATGAGTGAGAGAGGAGAGAGAGAGAGAGAGAGAGAGAGAGAGAGAGAGAGAGAGAGAATATGGAGAGGGTGAGAGATGGAGAGAGAGAGAGAGAGGGAGAGGGGAGAGAGAGAGAGAGAGAGAGAGAGAGAGAGAGAGAGAGAGAGAGAGAGAGAGAGAGAATTTAGATGTTTCTGAAGTTGAAAGACAACAGTGAACAGAACAGAAACGTCACAGTTGACAGTAACAAGACGGACAGGTTTGGGTGATGAAGTTCTACACACAGAGTTAAGAGTTAAGAACACTGATGTTGTTGACTGATTCAGACAGTACAACAGTGATGTCACCTAGTTGGATAGAACAAACTTTTATGGTGTAAAGCTTGTGCTTTTTGCCAATGTGCAGTGCTTCAGTTTTCTCTCCATTCAGCTGTGGCTTATTCTGTATCATCCGATTCTGGATCTCAACATAACAGTCAGAGGGTTCAGTAAGGATGCTCAGAAGGAAAGTCATTGACTTGTGACTGTGCTGTGGTAAGTGAAATGACCCAGTCAAACAAGACTATATCGTCTGACTGGTACCAGACACGGTTTCTGTTGTCCCATCAAAGTTTTCGTCTTGTGTCCACATACACATATCTAGTATCCTGTGCTGCTTTACTTCACGAAAAAACAGAAAATATTCGTGGACGCATTAAAAAAGAAAGTGACAATACTGTGTCATAGTACTGATACAATACACACGTCATACATGTGCCATAGTATGATCCAATACGCACGTCATATATGTGTCATAATATTGATACAATACTCACGTCATATATGTCATAGTATTGGTACAATACACACGTCATATATGTGTCATAATATTGATACAATACACACGTCATATATGTGTCATAGTATTGATACAATACACACGTCATATATGTTTCATAGTATTGATACAATACGCACATCATATATGTGTCATAGTATTGATACAATACGCACGTCATATATGTGTCATAGTATTGATACAATACACACGTCATATATGTGTCATAGTATTGATACAAAACACACGTCATATATGTGTCATAGTATTGATACAACACACACGTCATATATGTGTCATAGTATTTATACAATACACACGTCATATATGTGTCATAGTATTGATACAATACACACGTCATATATGTGTCATAGTATTGATACAACACACACGTCATATATGTGTCATAGTATTGATACAATACGCACGTCATATATGTGTCATAGTATTGATACAACACACACGTCATATATGTGTCATAGTATTGATACAACACACACGTCATATATGTGTCATAGTATTGATACAACACACACGTCATATATGTGTCATAGTATTTATACAATACGCACGTCATATATGTGTCACAGTATTGATACAATACACACGTCAGATATGTGTCATAGTATTGATACAACACACACGTCATATATGTGTCATAGTATTGATACAATACGCACGTCATATATGTGTCATAGTATTGATACAACACACACGTCATATATGTGTCATAGTATTGATACAACACACACGTCATATATGTGTCATAGTATTGATACAATACACACGTCATATATATGTCATAGTATTTATACAATACGCACGTCATATATGTGTCACAGTATTGATACAATACACACGTCAGATATGTGTCATAGTATTGATACAACACACACGTCATATATGTGTCATAGTATTGATACAATACGCACGTCATATATGTGTCATAGTATTGATACAACACACACGTCATATATGTGTCATAGTATTGATACAATACGCACGTCATATATGTTTCATAGTATTGATACAATACTCACGTCATATATGTGTCATAGTATTTATACAATACACACGTCATATATGTGTCACAGTATTGATACAATACGCACATCATATATGTGTCACAGTATTGATACAATACACACGTCATATATGTGTCACAGTATTGATACAATACACACGTCATATATGTGTCATAGTATTTATACAATACGCACGTCATATATGTGTCACAGTATTGATACAATACGCACATCATATATGTGTCACAGTATTTATACAATACGCACGTCATATATGTGTCACAGTATTTATACAATACGCACGTCATATATGTGTCACAGTATTGATACAATACACACGTCAGATATGTCCACAATCTGCGCGTGAATGAGTGCAAGCATACACACACAGAGCAATTCCGTCAGTTACGATTATTTGATAACAGATCAAGAAAGTATCATGTCTAAGACAGACATAGTGCCTTAGTGTTGGCACAGATCAAGAAGGTATCATGTCTAAGACAGACATAGTGCCTTAGTGTTGGCACAGATCAACAAAGTATCGTGTCTAAGACAGACATAGTGCCTTAGTGTTGGCACAGATCAACAAAGTATCATGTCTAAGACAGACATAGTGCCTTAGTGTTGGCACAGATCAACAAAGTATCATGTCTAAGACAGACATAGTGCCTTAGTGTTGGCACAGATCAACAAAGTATCATGTCTAAGACAGACACAGTGCCTTAGTGTTTGTTCTTTCTATTCCCTTCATGACGGGTTTACCATTGATGCCTCTCAGGACACATCTCTACTTGTGTACCCACGATACTTTGAATGTCATTTGTTAGTTTTTCTTTCGATCCAGTGTAAACACACTACAGTTTAAAACACAACTGTCATTGACAGTACCGTCATTTGGTTTATCGATCCACAACAGTTTAAAACAAAACTGTCACTGACAGTACTGTCATTTGGTTTATCGATCCTGTGTAAACACACAACAGTTTAAAACAGAACTGTCACTGACATTACAGTCATTCGGTTTATCGATCCCGTGTAAACACACAACAGTTTATAACAGAACTGTCACTGACATTACAGTCATTTGGTTTATCGATCCATGCGTTTGACGAGTGTGGTATCCCAGTGTTAGAACGTTTGACGAGTGTGGTATCCCAGTGTTAGAACGTTTGACGAGTGTGGTATCCCAGTGTTAGAACGTTTGACGAGTGTGGTATCCCAGTGTTAGAACGTTTGATGAGTGTGGTATCCCAGTGTTAGAACGTTTGACGAGTGTGGTATCCCAGTGTTAGAGCGTTTGACGAGTGTGGTATCCCGGTGTTAGAACGTTTGACGAGTGTGGTATCCCAGTGTTAGAACGTTTGATGAATGTGGTATCCCAGTGTTAGAACGTTTGACGAGTGTGATATCCCAGTGTTAGAACGTCAGGCTTGTGATATAAAGATCTGAATCCCATTCTGTCTGGTAGTGTCTTCTGGGTAAAATGTAATGGCTGACCACTGTTCAATCCCATTCTGTCTGGTAAAATCTTCTGGGTAAAATGTAATGGTTGACAACTGTTCAATCCCATTCTGTCTGGTAGTGTCTTCTGGGTAAAATGTAATGGTTGACAACTGTTCAATCCCATTCTGTCTGGTAGTGTCTTCTGGGTAAAATGTAATGGTTGACAACTGTTCAATCCCATTCTGTCTGGTAGTGTCTTCTGGGTAAAATGTAATGGTTGACAACTGTTCAATCCCATTCTGTCTGGTAATGTCTTCTGGGTAAAATGTAATGGTTGACAAGTGTTCAATCCCATTTTGTCTGGTAATGTCTTCTGGGTAAAATGTAATGGTTGACAACTGTTCAATCCACCAGATCCACGTGTGTACAGACCTGCTAGTGACTGAATCCCTGTAGTGTGCACACACATGTAGGACATCAAACAACGTGCATTAAGGATTATTATGCAATGTCCGTATCCCGTGTGTTATGGAAAAAGTTTTTTTAAGTAACAACAACGACAACAAAACCCAGTATGTCCGTATCCCGTGTGTTATGGAAAATAATGTTTAAAGTAACAACAACGACAACAAAACCCAGTATTCACACCCCTGGAAACGGTGTATCATTACATACGTGGTGTGAGTGAAGGGAAAGGCCATACACGTAACCCACCACCACCACCACTACCACCATCACCACCACCACCACCACCACCGCCACCTACAAACACACACACGTCAACATGATTCAGCTTAAAATCTTTACTCGTAAATCTAATTGGTTTTCATATCACAGCTACTTATTTTATGATGATTTTATGAAGTTTTGTTAAATAATCATTCCTTTATTAACCTCTTTTTGTA
>JAPXFY010000386.1:0-22500 GCA_030674185.1 Monoplex corrugatus | reverse complement strand
GTAACGATCAATAAAAAGCAAGAGTATGATCAATAAAACAAGAGTAATGATCAATAAAACAAGAGTAACCATCAATAAAAAACAAGAGTAACCATCAATAAAAACAAGAGTAACCATCAATAAAAACAAGAGTAACCATCAATAAAAACAAGAATAATCATCTATAATCAGATATACATTGATTCCATCTCAAAAATAGCATGTGCATTCTCCTATAAGGTGAAATGCGAAGTGTTCGGGCTTTTTGCTAAAATGGAGAGAAAGGAAATGTGAAGACATGGACAAGACAGCAGGAGAACGGTAACGTTTGTCACATTGTTTATGTGTTTGTGACATGTTTGTTGTATGTTGTCTGTATATCTGTACGTTTGTTATGGTATTTGTTTGCTTTTTTGTTTCTTTTTGTTTTTGTTTTGTGACTGTGTGGGTTGGTGTGCACGTGTGTATAAATGTACGTGTACGTGTGTGTTCCTTGTTTTCGAGTCCTTGTTTGTTTTAATGTGTTTATGTTTTGTTTTGATTTACTTTACTTACGTGATTCATTGTGTCGTTTCTGGTATGTCATGTGAGGATTGTGATTGTGTATGCGTGCGCACTCGTTCTGCATGTTATTATTTTATATATATATATTATATATATATATTATATTTATATATATATATATATATGTGTGTGTGTGTGGTGTGTTTGTGTGTGTGTGTGTGGGTGGGTTGGGTGTGTTTGGGTGTGTTTGGGTGTGTGAGTGTGTGTGTGGTGTCTGAGTGAGCGAGTGAGTGTGTGTGTGTGTGCATGTGTCTGTGTGCGTGTCTGTGTGTATGTCTGGTGTGTGTCTGTGTGTTTATTGTTACTTACTTTTTCTTATTTCTTAGCTATTATTTATTAATTTTACATTTTTTGTCAAAAGTGGACGATAGCCTGGAGGAGCTGCGATAAAGGAGACATCGTTTCAATAATTTTATAAGAGACGAAAACTGCAAACCGTATTTATTTATATTCTGTTGTTATTTGATTCTGTCTTCTACTTCTAAGATCATTACACAGATACACATGTCATTACAATGTAGTCGGGATTGTTGCAGTAACAGGCTGACACAAATATAAGATACAAACCTACCACACACTATGTAGGACATGAAGACTGTGCCAACTTACAGGCATATGTGTATGCTGAAGCCTTGTGCCATGATCATTTTGGATCTTATCCATCACATGGCACCAGTGGTGTCAGAGCATATGTAATTCTTTCCAAGCGCAGAGACGTCATTTCAAGAGACTGAAACTGACACTGAGGGCACACACATCTTAAAGTGCCACAACAGTGAAAACAAAACTTACCAAAGCTCATCAGAAAGTGCTGCTTACATAACTGTTCCATAAATGTTTATTTCACGTAAGTTTTGGATCCATATGACTGTGGCCTTTATGTATCTTGCCTTCCAAACTCATGTGTTGTCGACTCCAAAACGATCCACACTTTTGACCCAAAGTTAGTAAAGATCCGAAAGTAACAGGTGAGAAAATATCGCTGACACAGTTGTGGTACAGACAGACAGCCATACAACATAATAAAAGCAGTTATTGTCTGGTTGATATAAACGTTGTAGGTCTGCTGATACAACAGATGGGTAGGACAGATAAACAGACACACGCGTATATAAACACAGACACGCACACACACACACACACACACACACACACACACACACACACACACACACACACATACACACATACACACACATACACACACCATGCACGCGCACACACACACATACACACATACATACGCGCACTCACACACACACATATACACACACATACACATAAACACACACACACACACACACACACACGCACACACACACACACACACGCACACAAACACACACACACATAACTTATACACACACATATATACAAACACATCACGCGCACTCATACGCTCACACCCACCCACCCACACCCAGCCAAATATGTACACACAAGCACAAACGTAGACACACATTCCCTCTGGC
Organism: Monoplex corrugatus; assembly: GCA_030674185.1. Taxonomy (NCBI): domain Eukaryota; kingdom Metazoa; phylum Mollusca; class Gastropoda; order Littorinimorpha; family Ranellidae; genus Monoplex; species Monoplex corrugatus. Next base: position 20,485 of record JAPXFY010000386.1, on the reverse strand, counting down.
TGAGATGAACATTCTGTCCTACAGGAAGGACAAATGACAAAAAAGAATCACACCATGTGTTATATGCAACCTGGATTATCTAGAAAATGTATTTTACAAATGATCATCTATATTTACAGTAAAGAAATGTGGTTTCTAAGAAGAATGTTAGGAGTTCCATGGACAGCAAAAAACAAAACAAAAGAGACAGTCTTGGAGGAAGCAGACACAAGAAGATCTTTATCAAAGAAGTTTAGGAAAGGACAAGCAACATTTACATGACATTCTATGAAGAAAGAGAAATTAGAGCACCTAGTCACAACAGGAAAGTTGAAGGGAAAGAGAGGACCAGGTAGACTCAGGGAGAAAATATTGGACGGACCTGCAAAGTGGCCGAGAACAGATAGGGTGGAAGATGTGCTTGCAGTGACAAAGCATAGATTCATATGGAAACCATGATAGCCAATGCCAAGCGGCAGGGCACATAATGATGATGATGATAATGTTGATGATGATGAAAATGCCACTACACAGTGTGTAATAAACAGAATAACACAGTACTTCAGATACCCCAGACTGTCATACATCTTGTTATAGCATGGAGCCACTCCATACTGTAGTTATTTATTATCGTGCAAGTCAGCATGAGATTCCAGCCACTTTAATAGTTCTGTCTCCCGTGATTTTCTTCGTTTTTCTGCCAGCGTGTTAAAGGTATATACAAATGGATTAAGAGCAGAGTTTAAGGGCAGTATGAAGATCGCTAAGGCAACGTTTATCTCTCCAGGCATGGGAATACCAGCCAATGCCAGAAATCCACACAGTCCAATGGGAAACCAGCACATGAAATCTGTTACAGCCACAGTGACCAATCGCCGTGCTATTGTCATGTCTCGTGATGCTTTGGTCGTGTTTGTTCTCAGTGCGTTCTTCTGTACTGACCAGTAGATAAAAGCTTGGCCAGCTGAAATCAGCATAAACAGAATGAAATTAAAAACGATCAAAACGCCAAATGAATAAACTCGCCCTTCAAAATATTTACGAGTGACTGGGAGTGGAATACAGATACCTGTCTGACTGTAAAAACTCCCAGTGTGATGCCATTGGCAGTAAAGGCAACAAGGCAACAAGCCAGCCAATCACCCAAGTCAACAGACAAGCCACTGCTGCTGATGTTCCTTCAAATCGTAAGGTGCTGAATGGAAAATGAAGGACTATGAAACGATCCAGTGTGATGAGCCAGATTGTCAGAGCTGATACTTCACTGGACAGCAGAGACAGAACACCAGCCACTTTACAGGCCACACTGCTTGTCCATGTGTCATCATGATAAAGATATCTACCACGGAACAGTTCATCAGCTACACCAATGATACCAATGTAGACACCCATCAGAAAGTCAGCCATGGTCAGGTTGGTGACAAACACACTGAAGCCACTGGAAGAAGTCTTTTTCTGGGCACACAAACGTACAACAAAACAAAAGATGTTACCAGTCACTGACAGACAGCTGATCAGCCAGAGAAATACTCGGTACATCGCTGATTGAAGTAAATCTTCACATGATGAAATTTCGTCTTTGGGAGAATAGCAAAACTTATCATCAAAGTTATTTGGTAGTATTTCATTGCAACACAGTTTATAATTCAGTGTCGATATGATATGGAGATGGACAAGATCTTTGAATATGTCAGGTGGAAATGTTTCCACAGGACTACCTTCCATGTACAACGCCTTTAGTTTTGGTGTAAATTGAAAACCACCCGTGCTGATGATACTTATAGTAGTAAACGTTACATTCAGTTTCTGCAATTTCAAGAACTTGGACAAGACTTTGGTGTCAAACACTGTCATTGTGGTATATGACAGATCTATCGTTGTGAGTGCACTTTGCTGAATATCAGACGAGGGATCAGAGTAGAATGAGGTGATGGGATTGTTGGACAGGGACAGTATCTGTAGGTTTTCTAAGCCAATAAAATAAGTCATGTTGACATGCTGTAGTTTGTTGCCAGTGAGATCAAGAAACTGTAAGTTGGGCAACTTTGTGTTGGACAGGACAGACAACGAACACTTGGCAAGAATCAGATGAATAAGATAGGTATTATTACTCACATCAAACAGACTTATTCCTGTACCTGTGGCATCCAAGGAACGGAGCTGTGGGAAAAGGTAAGCAGAGAAAAGCTGATGACACAGAAATGTGTGACCTTGACACAGACAGCCCACAGGACAGTTCACATCACACGACAATTCATCATCATATAATGGGCAGTGAGGCCAGCCATCACACAGGTGGTCACCATGTAGACATATCATGGAACTTCTGCATCGAAAGAACCCTGGACACATCAATTGATTACATCCTTCTTCGTCCTCATGGTCCATACAGTCGTACATTCCATTGCATCGTGTGTAGACAGGCAGACAGTCATTGAACTTACCAGGACAACGATAGTGGCTGTCAGGACACGACTCGTTGGACTTTATTGGAGTTGAAATGAACGTGTTGATACCATCGAATTTTATGAGTACAGGAGAAGGAAAAACTGGTGCAGAGACGATTTCCTTGTGTCTGTACTTATTACAGTTCAGTTCATCTGATTCGTCCTGACAATGGAACACTTTGTCACAGACAACATCATAGGACACACACTGACCATTGGTACAGCTAAACATATTGACACAAGGAGGATGTGTACAGAAAGATTCATCACTCTTATCCTGACAGTCATGTATCAAGTCACACACCAGTGTGTATGACAGCGTGGTGACTTTATCATCACAGGTAAATAAATAGACACAAGTAACGTGGTCATCTATTGAATCAAACCGTCTAAATTTGTGTGACAAGTGATCAGAAAAAGTACAAGAAGATATATGACCTTGACCACACACGTCATATTGGTGTGAACCACACATTAAAAATGTGAGTGTCACGTGACCATCAGGACACGTCATCAGAGATGTGTGTGTGTGGAAAGGAAAAGGGCTCCTGGTCAAGGTCATTGTTTGTGAAGGATGATGAGTCTGATTTGTCCTGAATTCACACATTACAGATCCATACTTGATGCTCAAACTACACCTATTCCTCGCATGTTGACGGGACCGACCAAAGATACATAGTACTTTTCTGATCTGTCTGCCAGGCGCTAGATCATGAAACGTAACAGAATGGTAAAAAACGGTCCTGTCTTCACTGATGACGTTCTTTCTGTACATATTGGGGAACAACATATTACCTGTGGTTAAGCCAACCCAAACATACCTAGAGACATACCAATATGGATGAGTTAAATTGCTGACCATTTCAAACCAATCATCTTCACAACTGGGCATACCAGGCATGCCTCCCAAAGGCTTGCAGTACTTGTGAGATAGTTGAAAGAAATCTATTTCACCTCCGCCCATGTCTGAAGTAGAAACAAATTTGTAACAGTGGTTACATAACGCCAGCAAACCATGACAGTCAGGACTGCTGAAGGGACATTGTTGTGTTTCATCCTGTCCATCCTTACATTCTGTTTCCAGGTTACAGTCCAGGTGGTGTTGAAAGCTGGAATAGTGATCAACAGAACAGTTGAACAAACTATTGGGTAACATCTGAGGTGTCTGACTTTCAGGGTGAAAGGAAAAGAACAGTCTGAAACACTGTATGAGAGGGCAATATACGCTGACGTACTCAACCTTGAGTGCTGGGGTGTGGAACACACAGACATATCGCCATTCAGACATTATCATGCTGGCCGATTTATAAGATCCAGTATTGTCTACTGTAGACAGTCCTATTATTCCAGTGTCAAAAAACTGCACCGTTTTTTTCAGACTGACCATAATGGCATATCCAGTGGGGACAGAGATGTCTGTGTACATAGTTAAAATCTTACCTATGGAATCTGTACTGTAATTCCCGTTTGGTGTGATGAACCCTGATGACGGTGATGTCTTCACCAACAGAAAGTTGTGAGGAAAACGATCGATTCCTTGAAAACAACAGCAGACAAACCAGTTATGAAGCCATACCCTTTACCAAACATAACGAACCAAAAAACAATACCTGCGAAACAGAGAGAGAGACACACAGACAGACGGACAAAAACAGACAGACAGACAGACAGATACACAGACAGAGACAGAGAGGCAGAGCCAGAGAAACAGAGAGTGAGACAGAGAGTGAGACAGAGAGAGACAAAGAGACAGAGACAGACAGATAGGCAGACAGAAAGAGAGAAAGCGAGAGAGAGAGAGGAAGGAAGGAGGGAGGAGAACTCAGAATTGTTGAATTGTTTAATTTATGCACATTGGCGTTAGGCCACAATACAAACATGTGGATGCAATGGGGAAGAGGTTCTGGGCTTCGATAGTTTTAAGAATATTACACACACACACACACACACACACACACACACACACACACACACACACACACACACACACACACACACACACACACTCACACACACGCACACACACACACACGATTGACGATCATTCACGATCTGATCAATTATATTATCATAATGGTGATTAACATCTTTTGTCTCCATCAACAGTCTATAAATTAGTCATTAAATCATTCACGATGTAATGAATAATGTAACTATCCAAGAAAATAACTAATATTTAAATATCAGTCAGACTGTTTACTTAACTTTTCAATAAATCAAACGAGATCTTCCGCGTATCGATCCACTGATCAGTCAATCAGTTTGCGGGTAATATCATGTAATCAGTCGATTAGAACCATCAGTCAGTTGATCGATGACCATTGAATTACTTAACCACGTCAGAATCATTAAATTACTTAATCAAATATTAATCAAACCGTTGTATATATCAGGAACACAACCACTCAGATGGTTAAGTTAAAGAAGTCATTATGTCAGTCAATCATCATCAGTTAGTCCAATGAATCAAATAATCATTCAGTTGACTACCAAAATCCTAACACTGAGGCAACCTAATACTCAGCAACATAATTTCCCATCCACCATTCACTGATTTAGTTAAGCATCAAAAAGCCACCAATTAAGTTATTAAAACGAATTAACCAACAAGGAACTAGTTAGTATGGTAACAGTCAATTGCTCAATCAAATAATGGCAAAACCAATCAATAAATCATATCCCTTAATTTAGTTACATTACCGTCAAACCAATTACAAAATAAAACAGCACTTGACCAGAATGAAGTAATTATGATCTCAATGTCATCCTTTAATTTGGAGGAAGACTCAACATTCAAAGATATTTCAGATATATCTTCCACAATACATTATAAGTATGAAGAGAAGGAGTAATGGGACCGCATTAAATACTTAATTTAACAATTTTGTCTCAGTATTTGGGAACATTTCTCGGGTATTCACTGATTAATATGGATATGATTACAAATACAATATTACGTGTATAAGTGTTCAAATCCTCGATTTTAGTGAATTACAGATTGAGCAAAATAATATTGTTAACAGTTGATTGGATACTTATCAGGTTGTAACTTCCCTTTTAATTTTGATGTTATTTTTCTTTCGTCTGTTGAAAGCATGGAAAACAAACCTGAGTACATAATGGCTACCTGGCTGAACCTGTCTCTCAGTGAAAAAAAAGCTATTTACTGTGTAGCTTTCATCGGCGCAAACTGCTGGGTTGAGAACTGGCTTCAGTGCGCACCGCCATGAGCGAACTCATGACAGTGCGACCGAATAAGTGAGGAGTACACCGATGGCAGGTTGTGTCGGCCCCGGTCATGGTTGAGGGTGGGGTTCCTTGCGGCGGATGTAAACTGCCTCCTTTACTCCCCTCTGGAACCACCTTGCTTCTTTGTCGAGAACTTGCACACTGTCCTTTTCAAAGTGGTGTTGGGTGTGGGTCATATGTTCTCCCACTGGAGAGGACTCACGTTTGTGTTCTTTTAATCTTTTGTGCAAGTGTACCAAATGGGATTTTAGGGATTTTTATTCTTAGATCTGTATATACATGATGTACATATTATAATGTACATATTATGTGTCTTGCCTCTTATAAAATGGGCAATATTTCTGTGAGCAAATTCACTGTACGATGTGTGTTATTATTTAGTAGTAGTTTACAGACTTATAATGAGTCACAGCCACTCTTAAATAATAAGCATACACGTTGGGGAAGGAAGGGAACAAAGTGGATGAGAAGAGATCATAGTGGCAGGTGTACGTGTATGTGGGTTGGATGTGAACAAGTACAGAGATGGGACTGGTATGAGAGAACTGGGGAAGGTAGGAAGCAGATTAAATCAACAATGAAAGGAAGAGAAGAGTGAATGTGGTGGAAATGACTAAGAGGTAGGGGAAATGAAATGAAATGAAATGAAATGGATGTTTATTTTCCAACGGTAAAGATATTAGCAACATGGACCATATCTGCCATTGCTAAACTCAATTAGATTAAAGACAACACAAAATGAGAAATAAAGATACAACAAAACAAAATATGCAATGAAGATGCAACAAAAGAATTTTAACATTTGAAGAAACAAAACAAAGTAAAGAATGAAGAAACAAAACAAAGTAAAGAATGAAGAAACAAAACAAAGTAAAGAATGAAGAAACAAAACAAAGTAAGGAATGAAGAAACAAAACAAAGTAAGGAATGAAGAAACAAAACAAAGTAAAGAATGAAGAAACAAAACAAAGTAAAGAATGAAGAAACAAAACAAAGTAAGGAATGAAGAAATTAAACAAAGTAAGGAATGAAGAAACAAAACAAAGTAAGGAATGAAGAAACAAAACAAAGTAAAGAATGAAGAAACAAAACAAAGTAAAGAATGAAGAAACAAAACAAAGTAAGGAATGAAGAAAGAAAAAGTAAGGAATGAAGAAACAACACAAAGTAAGGAATGAAGAAACAAAACAAAGTAAGGAATGAAGAAAAACAAAAAAAAGTAAGGAAGAAGAAAGAAAAAGTAAGGAATGAAGAAAAAAACAAAGTAAGGAATGAAGAAAGAAAACAAAGTAAGGAATGAAAGAAACAAAGCAAAGTAAGGAATGAAGAAAGAAAAAGTAAGGAATGAAGAAACAAAACAAAGTAAGGAATGAATAAGAAAACAAAGTAAGGAATGAAGAAACAAAACAAAGTAAGGAATGAAGAAACAAAACAAAGTAAGGAATGAAGAAACAAAACAAAGTAAGGAATGAAGAAACAAAACAAAGTAAGGAATGAAGAAACAAAACAAAGTAAGGAATGAGAAACAAAACAAAAGACAATAAGGAATGAAGAAACAAAACAAAGTAAGGAATGAAGAAACAAAAACAAAGTAAAGAATGAAGAACAAAACAAAGTAAGGAATGAAGAAACAAAACAAAGTAAGGAATGAAAACAAAACAAAGTAAGGAATGAAGAAACAAAACAAAGTAAAGGAATGAAGAAACAAAACAAAGTAAAGAATGAAGAAACAAAACAAAGTAAGGAATGAAGAAACTAAACAAAGTAAGGAATGAAGAAACAAAACAAAGTAGGAATGAAGAAACAAAACAAAGTAAAGGGAATGAAGAAACAAAACAAAGTAAAGAATGAAGAAGAACAAAACAAAGTAAGGAATGAAGAAACAAAACAAAGTAGGAATGAAGAAACAAAACAAAGTAAGGAATGAAGAAACAAAACAAAGTAAAGAATGAAGAAACAAAACAAAGTAAAGAATGAAGAAACAAAACAAAGTAAGAATGAAGAAAAAACAAAGTAAGGAATGAAGAAACAAACAAAGTAAGGAATGAAGAAACAAAACAAAGAAAAGAATGAAGAAACAAAACAAAGTAAGAATGAAGAAACAAAACAAAGTAAGGAATGAAGAAAGAAAAAGTAAGGAATGAAGAAACAACACAAAGTAAGGAATGAAGAAACAAAACAAAGTAAGGAATGAAGAAACAAAACAAAGTAAGGAATGAAGAAACAAACAATGTAAGGAATGAAGAAACAAACAAAGTAAGAAGAAGAAACAAAAAGTAAGGAATGAAGAAACAAAACAAAGTAAGAATGAAGAAACAAAACAAGTAAGGAATGAAGAAACAAAACAAAGTAAGGAAACAAGCAAGAATGAAGAAACAAGCAAAGTAAGGAATGAAGAAACAAACAAAGTAAGATGAAGAAACAAAACAAAGTAAGGAATGAAGAAACAAAACAAAGTAAGGAATGAAGAAACAAAACAAAGTAAGAATGAAGAAACAAAACAAAGTAAGGAATGAAGAAACAAAACAAAGTAAGGAATGAAGAAACAAAACAAAGTAAGGAATGAAGAAACAAAACAAAGTAAGAATGGAACAAAACAAAGTAAGGAATGAAGAAACAAAACAAAGTAAGGAATGAAGAAACAAAACAAAGTAAGAATGAAGAAACAAAACAAAGTAAGGAATGCAGAAAACAAAACAAAGTAAGGAATGAAGAAACAAAACAAAGTAAGAATGAAGAACAAAACAAAATAACAAGTAAGGAATGAAGAAACAAAACAAAGTAAATAATGAAGAAACAAAACAAAGTAAAGAATGAAGAAACAAAACAAAGTAAGGAATGAAGAAACAAAACAAAGTAAAGAATGAAGAAACAAAACAAAGTAAAGAATGAAGAAACAAAACAAAGTAAAGAATGAAGAAACAAAACAAAGTAAGGAATGAAGAAACAAAAACAAAGTAAAGAATGAAGAAACAAAACAAAGTAAAGAATGAAGAAACAAAACAAAGTAAAGAATGAAGAAACAAAACAAAGTAAAGAATGAAGAAACAAAACAAAGTAAGGAATGAAGAAACAAAACAAAGTAAGGAAACAAAGTAAGGAATGAAGAAACAAAACAAAGTAAAGAATGAAGAAACAAAAAGTAAAGAATGAAGAAACAAAACAAAGTAAAGAATGAAGAAACAAGACAAAGTAAGGAATGAAGAAACAAAACAAAGTAATGAATGAAGAAACAAAACAAAGTAAGGAATGAAGAAACAAAGCAATGTAAGGAATGAAGAAAACTAAACAAAGTAAGGAATGAAGAAACAAAAAAAGTAAGGAATGAAGAAACAAAACAAAGTAAAGAATGAAGAAACAAAACAAAGTAAGGAATGAAGAAACAAAACAAAGTAAGGAATGAAGAAACAAAACAAAGCAAGGAATGAAGAAACAAAACAAAGTAAGGAATGAAGAAACAAAGCAAAGTAAGGAATGAAGAACCAAAAAAAAGTAAAGAATGAAGAAACAAAACAAAGTAAGGAATGAAGAAACAAAACAAAGTAAGGAATGAAGAAACAAAACAAAGTAAGGAAACAAAGTAAGGAATGAAGAAACAAAGCAAAGTAAGGAATGAAGAAACAAAACAAAGTAAGGAATGAAGAAACAAAACAAAGTAAGGAATGAAGAAACAAAACAAAGAAGAGAAACAAAGTAAGGAATGAAGAAACAAAGCAAAGTAAGGTATGAAGAAACAAAGCAAAGTAAGGAATGAAGAAACAAAACAAAGAAAGGAATGAAGAAACAAAACAAAGTAAAGAATGAAGAAACAAAACAAGTAAAGAATGAAGAAACAAAACAAAGTAACAAAGTAAGGAATGAAGAAACAAAACAAAGTAAAGAATGAAAAAGCAAAACAAAGTAAAGAATGAAGAAACAAAACAAAGTAAGGAATGAAGAAACAAAACAAAGTAAAGAATGAAGAAACAAAACAAAGTAAAGAATGAAGAAACAAAACAAAGTAAGGAATGAAGAAACAAAAAAAGTAAGAATGAAGAAACAAAACAACAGTAAAGAATGAAGAAACAAAACAAAGTAAAGAATGAAGAAACAAAAAAAAAGTAAAGAATGAAGAAACAACAAACACAAGTAAGAATGAAGAAACAAAACAAAGTAAAGAATGAAGAAACAAAACAAAGTAAGAATGAAGAAACAAAACAAAAGTAAGAATGAAGAAAACAAAACAAAGTAAAGAATGAAGAAACAAAACAAAGTAAAGAATGAAGAAACAAAACAAAGTAAAGAATGAAGAAACAAAACAAAGTAAGGAATGAAGAAACAAAACAAAGTAAAGAATGAAGAAACAAACAAGTAAAGATGAAGAAAAAGACAAGTAGAATGAGAAACAAACAAAGTAAAGAATGAAGAAACAAAACAAAGTAAAGAATGAAGAAACAAAACAAAGTAAAGAATGAAGAAACAAGAAAAGTAAGGAATGAAGACAAAACAAAAGTAGAATAAGAAGAACAAAAAGTAAGAATGAAGAAACAAAACAAAGTAAGGAATGAAGAAACAAAACAAAGTAAGGAATGAAGAAACAAACAAAGTAAGGAATGAAGAAACAAACAAAGTAAGGAATGAAGAAACAAAACAAAGTAAGGAATGAAGAAACAAAAAAGTAAGGAATGAAGAAACAAACAAAGTAAGGAAACAAAGTAAGGAATGAAGAAACAAAGCAAAGTAAGGAATGAAGAAACAAAACAAAGTAAGGAATGAAGAAACAAAACAAAGTAAGGAATGAAGAAACAAAACAAATAGATAAGGAAACAAAGTAAGGAATGAAGAAACAAACAAAGTAAGGAAACAAAGTAAGGAATGAAGAAACAAAGCAAAGTAAGGAATAAAAAAAACAAAGTAAGGAATGAGAAACAAAACAAAGTAAGGAATGAAGAAACAAAACAAAGTAAGGAATGAAGAAACAAAACAAAGTAAAGAATGAAGAAACAAAACAAAGTAAGGAATGAAGAAACAAAACAAAGTAAGGAATGAAGAAACAAAACAAAGTAAGGAATGAAGAAACAAAACAAAGTAAGGAATGCAGAAACAAAACAAAGTAAGGAATGAAGAAACAAAACAAAGTAAGGAATGAAGAAACAAAACAAAGTAAAGAATGAAGAAACAAAACAAAGTAAGGAATGCAGAAACAAAACAAAGTAAGGAATGAAGAAACAAAACAAAGTAAGGAATGAAGAAACAAAACAAAATAACAAAGTAAGGAATGAAGAAACAAAACAAAGTAAATAATGAAGAAACAAAACAAAGTAAAGAATGAAGAAACAAACAAAGTAAGGAATGAAGAAACAAAACAAAGTAAAGAAAGAAGAAAAACAAAACAAAGTAAAGAAGAAGAAACAAAACAAAGTAAAGAATGAAGAAACAAAACAAAGTAAGGAATGAAGAAACAAAACAAAGTAAAGAATGAAGAAACAAAACAAAGTAAAGAATGAAGAAACAAAACAAAGTAAAGAATGAAGAAACAAAACAAAGTAAAGAATGAAGAAACAAAACAAAGTAAGGAATGAAGAAACAAAACAAAGTAAGGAAACAAAGTAAGAATGAAGAAACAAAACAAAGTAAAGAATGAAGAAACAAAAAGTAAAGAATGAAGAAACAAAACAAAGTAAAGAATGAAGAAACAAGACAAAGTAAGGAATGAAGAAACAAAACAAAGTAATGAATGAAGAAACAAAACAAAGTAAAGAATGAAGAAACAAAACAAAGTAAAGAATGAAGAAACAAAACAAAGTAAAGAATGAAGAAACAAAACAAAGTAAAGAATGAAGAAACAAAACAAAGTAAAGAATGAAGAAACAAAACAAAGTAAGGAATGAAGAAACAAAACAAAGTAAGGAAACAAAGTAAGGAATGAAGAAACAAAACAAAGTAAAGAATGAAGAAACAAAACAAAGTAAAGAATGAAGAAACAAAACAAAGTAAAGAATGAAGAAACAAGACAAAGTAAGGAATGAAGAAACAAAACAAAGTAATGAATGAAGAAACAAAAAAAAGTAAAGAATGAAGAAACAAAACAAAGTAAGGAATGAAGAAACAAAAAAAAGTAAAGAATGAAGAAACAAAACAAAGTAAAGAATGAAGAAACAAAACAAAGTAAAGAATGAAGAAACAAAAAAAAGTAAAGAATGAAGAAACAAAACAAAGTAAGGAATGAAGAAACAAAACAAAGTAAAGAATGAAGAAACAAAACAAAGTAAAGAATGAAGAAACAAAACAAAGTAAGTAATGAAGAAACAAAACAAAGTAAAGAATGAAGAAACAAAACAAAGTAAAGAATGAAGAAACAAAACAAAGTAAGGAATGAAGAAACAAAACAAAGTAGGGAATGAAGAAACAAAACAAAGTAAGGAATGAAGAAACAAAACAAAGTAAGGAATGAAGATACAACAACAAACGTCTAACATTTGAAGAAACTAAACGAAAACAATAACAGAAGAGAAAAATATCGCTGCAACTTCCACCATCAGTACATTAAAGCGAATGAGTACGTACGTGCAGGCACGTACGTGTGTGTGTGTGTGTGTGTGTGTGTGTGTGTGTGTGTGTGTGTGTGTGTGTGCGCGTGTGTGTGTTTGTGAGTGTGTTTGTAAGTGTATGTGTGTGGTATTTGGTGCGCGTGTGTGTGTGTGGTATTTGGTGCACGCGCGCGCGCGAGTGTGTGTGTGTGCGCGTGCACGCGTGTGTATGTGTGTGTGTGTGTGTGTGTGTGTAGCTGCGCATGTGTGCATGCATGTAAGTGAAAAAAAAATCGAATTGAATGTTTAAAAGCATGTCAATAATATAATTTCAGTTCAGTTACTCCCCAGATGAAATTATAAATCTAAGATTATTTGTGTTATAATCATATCAGAATGGGCGTATTGACCAGGCAACAGGCTATTTCATTTATGAAATTACAAATATTACGTATACATATTATGATCAGATCAAAACAGTTTGTTGATTATAGATGTATTCAATACATATTCATTGTAAAGATATATACATGTAAATATCAGTGTCTGCATCAACCTCCCTCACACATGTGTATACATTTGTGATATAAATATAAATCGTATGTGTACAATAAAGCACAAATTATGGCGATTAGCACGCATGTAATGAACAACTAAACACTTAACGTGATATTGGACCTTTCATACCTTTTGTTAGACTCTTCCAACATGTCGTCCAAGAATATGCTGAACTAGATTTGTAAAGATCCAATCTTGTTCTTGGTGAGACCTCAGGAGCCGTTCTGGTATTTGAATCACGCTTCCCTTCAAGGGAGATAATTCCCATTAGATACAAATAAGGTTTACTCTGAATAATTGTTTGCATTAAAATGGACTCGTTACATTTGAGATAATAAGACAATAAAAGAGAGATCAGGAATGCATTTTGTAGCCTTTATGATATTTGTATGGCGGGATTACCAGTGTACGATTATGCACAAATTCAAGTTTCTTCATTTCTTCATTGCAAATGATTCAAGGACATCAGAGACAATCAGGGTGTACCTCATGTTGAATTTCCTTTACAACACCCACAACAACAAATTATTCAACCATCACCCCATTTTGCACGATATATGACCAAAGGCCTTAAGGATTAACGAACCTGGCTGAAGTAAATAGCAATTCACTTGAACAAACAGATTATTCCTTTTTCCTAACCTATACACACGGGACTATTTTCGGAAAAACAACAACATTATGTAACTTTTTTCTTTTTTTAGGTAGTGATCATACATATGCAGAAAGCATACGATTCGAAAATCTACCTGCGTGCGTGTATGATAACTAATCAATCATAGAATATCAAGTTGTCGCAATAATCGTAAACAAATTTCTGTGGGCAAAAATTCACTTGAAATTCATGATGGCGCTCTGTGCGCGCGCGCGCGGACAAACACACACACACACACACACATACACAACACACACACGCACACACATACACACACACATACACATACACACACACACACACACACACACACACGCATACACACATACACACACACGCACGCTCACCCCCCCCCCACACACACACTATTGAGCAAACAAGCTGCTATTACAATGTAGATCATGTCGCATTTGATATATTCTCCTGCGCTCGTTCCCTTTTTTATAAATGCAAATTTAGTCCAATACACATATACATACGGCGAACATGATCTGTGCCTACACGTCAAAACACTACTGGTGTTTCAAGGTCAATGTGTGTGAAGATTTTTGTGCATATGGATAATCTCCATATACACCAGACATCGAACCAAGTACACACTTCCTGGGCTTTTCCTGGGCTTCTGGACCCCTGACACAACAGCTGATAAATCATCGACACACTTGTACAACAATCTCCATAGACACCAGACATTGAACCAGGTACACACTTCCTGGGCTTCTGGACCCTGACACAACAGCTGATAAATTATTGACACACTTGTACAACAATATCATACGTACAAACAACAAATGCAACATGTTTGAGAATGTGGACGGAATGTGATGTATGACATCTATAATGACTAACACATATTTCCGACATAGGCAACGGCGACCACAACACACGCGCGCGCGCACACACATACACACACACGCACACACACACGCACGCACACACACACAGACAGACACGCACACACACAACACACACTCTCTCTCTCTCTCTCTATCTCACACGCACACACACCACGCTAGAATAAAAAACCGCCTAGCAATAACGTGGTGATTTCACAGACACAAACGAAGGCCAACACAAAACCTTGACTGGAATTTCCCTTGACCATTTTACCAGGTGTGGGTGATCAGAGATCTACAACAAACACACCACAGCACACAATGGACAGACAGAACGGCACAGCAGGACCTTCACCCTCTACCAGGTGTGGATGACTACAGGTCTACAACAAACACACACAGAGCACAACAGACAGACAGGCTGACACAGGACCTTCACCCTCTACCAGGTGTGGACAGCTTCCTGGTCTGTATACATCGATACTCTGCTTTCCTCAGTGTTCTCGGACATCAATTCTTCTACAGCAAGGGCTTTCTATCAGACAAAACACTAGCTGTCCTCTTCTGAATCACAGCTAGTACATCTTTCGTAGTTGTAACCATCTAAAGCTGAGCTCAGTTCAAAACAGATATGACACAGAAATCTACATGGTACCCAAGAATCAAATGCAACATAAAAAAACCGAAAACGCTTTACAAAATCGCTCTGCCAGGTTGTCTGCTCACACACGCGTATACACAAACTCTTCTACGTCATCATCATGAGCCCTGCCACGTGGCGTTGACGATCGTGGCTATAAGAAGCATGCAATCCATTCAGATTTAGTCAAACGAGCTTCATTTTGTATCAACGAATCAAATCCACAAGGCCACTTTCTGACAACACTGAAGTGATGCAGTCTGTCTCAGTTTGCTGAAATGAAGGATTATGTCTACTGTTATACCCACAAAGTATATTACTTACTGCTACGTGAGACACTGTCTTTGGACAAGCACATTTCCTCTGTCAGCCAGTCTGCATTTTATCATCTCAGAAGAATCAGTTCAGTTCGATCATATCTTTTTATAACGACACAGCACGACTTGTTGTGTCCTTTGTACTGTCAAGACTTATCATCATCATCATCAGCTGCTCTGCTGCATGGCGTTAGTGATCATGCACTTCCATTTGTCTCTATCTCTCGTTGCCCCAGCATCTCCCCCACCCTCCTCGTCCCCAGCCACTCTGCAAGTCCGTCCAGCATTTTCTCCCTGGGTCTACGTGGTGCTCCCTTTCCCTCCAGCTTTCCCGTTGTGAACAGGTGCTCCAAATCCCCCTTCCTCATGAAATGGGCTATAAATGTTGCCTGTCTTTTCCTAATCTTCTTTATGAGTGATCTACTTGTCTCTGCCTCCATCAAGACTATCTTGTTTGTTTTCTTTGCTGTCCACGGAACTCGCAACATTCTTCTTAGAAACCACATCTGGGCTTCCTCAATCTTGTTCTGGCTTTGCTTGTTGACTGTCCACGCCTTGCATCCGTACAACAGTATTGATTCTATATAACATTCAAGAACTCTCTTCCTGATGTTAATTGATAGGCATTTGTTGGAAAGAATGCTTGTCATCTTCTTGAATGCTGTTTTGGCTCCGCCGATTCTGCCAGCTATTTCTGATGTGCATCTGCCGTCTGATGAAATGATCGTTCCCAGGTTTTGAATTTATCAACTTGTGTCAAGGTTGTGCCATTTGCTATTACTTTGCATGAGGGGATTTCATGTTTTTTACTGATCACCATGACTTCAGTCTTCCTGCTGTTTAGTTCCAGCCCCTTACCTTTGCTTTCTATTTCTAGTATATTCACAAGGTTTTGTAGGTCCCTTTCATTTTCTGCAATTAGTAATGTGTCATCTGCGTATCGAATGTTGTTTATCATTTTCCCTCCAACCTTTAATCCAGTGTCTTCTTCTAGAATTCTCATGATGTTTTCGCTGTAAAGTCAAAACAGATCTGGTGACAAAACACAACCCTGTCTGACTCCTCTTTTGACGTTTTGGAAAGAGCTTACATTGTTTTCTATTCTCATTGCAGCTGTTTGTTCCCATTACATATTTCTGATTATTCGTAGAACTTTTCCATCAACATTGAGTCTCTCCAGTTGGTTGATCAATTCATCATGTCTTACCCGATCGAAAGCCTTGGTGTAGTCAACAAAGCATAAATGCAAATCCTTATTCATCTCATTTGACCTCTCTATGATAGTTCTTATGATGCATATGGCATTAATAGTTCCTTTCCCTTCCACAAATCCACACTGTTCTTCTGCTATTTCTTTTGATTCTATTCCTTGTCCTCATTATGATTATTCTTAACAGGCTCATCAAACTGATTGTGCGATGGAGTTCGCATTCTGTAGCCCCTGTCTTGTTTGGAAGTGCAATGATAATTGATTTTGACATATCTTTGGGGATTTTTCTAGTGTCGTAAATTTCATTTAGGAGGACTGTTATTTTTTCTATGACAAATTCCTCCAGGGCTTCAATCATCTCTGTAGTAATGTTGTCTGGTCCTGGGGCTTTTACTGGTTTCATCTTTTTCAGTGCTGCTCTAACTTCATCTTTCATTATGGTGGTCTTTCAAAGTTTTTTTTGTAATGTGTTCTTCGTTTCTGTCATCCTCAAAAAAGGTCTTTAATGTACTCTCCCCATCTGTCTAAAATTTTGTCTTTTTCCATGATAAGCGTGCCATCTTTCGATTTCAACTAACCAGTTGATGTGCATGTATTTTTCCTGTGGACAATTTCTTCAATTCGTCTGTACACACCCTGAGGATCCGTTTTGTGTCCGTCTTCCATTTCTTTGCACTTTGTTTTCAGCCAAGCCTCCTTAGCTTCATTGCACCTATTCCTGATCTCCCTGTTTATCTTCCTGTAGATCTCCTCGTTTCTCTTTGCCTTCCTGCTTTCCTCCATCAAACCTAAAATTTCATTACTCATCCAGCTCTTTTTTGCTTTTCTATCTGCCTCAGGGGTTTCTTCACAAGATTCATTTATCGAATTCTTCAACCTTGTCCATTGTTTCTCACTGTCACCAACGTCCTCCAGAGCACCGAATTTGTTTTGAACATGTACAATAAATTTTTTACGTATCACTTCATCGTCTTTAAGAGTCCAAGGTTTAATTTGATGTTGCTTTTGGTCTGTTTCCTTTTCCTCTATTTCAGTCTAAATCTTCTCACTACAGGATTGTGGTCACTGTTGCAGTCTGCGCCTGGTGGTGTTTTTGCTGACAGTAAAGAATTTCTAAATCTTTTGTTGATCAGGATGTAGTCAATCTGATTTTTGGTATTATCTCCTGGACTCATCCAAGTCCATTTTCTTCTATTAGGCTTCTCAAAGCAGGTGTTTCCTGCTATGAACTCATTCATTTGTGCCCATTCTACAAGTTTCTCACCTCTCTCATTTTGCGTACCAAGGCCATGAGGCCCAACTTTATCCTGAACCCTATCCAGTCCCACTTTAGCATTAAAATCTCCCATTATTACAGTAATTTCTTGTGATTTACATTGGACTTTGGCCATCTCTAATACTTCGTAGAAGTTGTTGGTGTCTTCCTGAGTACTTGCGGATGTTTGTGCATACACCTGAATGATGTTGATGTCAAATGGTTTGCCTCCCAACTTGACCAGCAAAACTCTGTCGGAGACAGCCCAGTATCCCTTAACTGCTTTTGATTTGTCTTTGTCCATCATGATGCCTACTCCTCTTTCATGTGAGTTACCACCAGAGTATATCATTGTGTATTCTCCTGATGTTATCATGCCTGCCCCCTTCCATCTGGCTTCCCCTAGTCCTAAAATACCAATGTTAAGTCTTTCCATCTCTGTTTTGATATTTTCTAATTCACCCTTCTGCAACAGTGTTCTTATATTCCATGTTGTAACTTTGATGTTTTTAAATCTGAGTTTTGGGGGGTTGGTCGCAGTAACTTGCTGACGGTCTGCTGTCACCTGCGCTGCATGACGGTCCCTACTGGACGAAGCTGCTCCACAGGAGCACCTATTCACGTCGTTGTCTTGATTTATTTTTCTGTTTCTGTCCATGGGTAACTTGGGAAAATTACGATGGTGGTTTCCCGTTGCCTTCCATCGGTTTGTGTACGGTCTCTCCGCTAGTCTTACTATCTCCCGAGATGTCCACAAAACTGTGGAGCTATTCACCCATAGCTTGGGGATCTGGTTCGTGTGCACCAGGGCGTATCCACACGCCGATGGGTCTGCTTGCCTCACGTCTGGGGGCCAGACCTCCTCCGAGTCCTACGAGATTCAGCCTGAGTCCGTGAGATGCTCAGTTACTGCCTGTCGCCACGAGGAGGCACAGCGTAGGGCTTGCTGATGGAGAGGCTATGTACTGACAGGAAGAGACTTACGCCTTCTGCTCTTCTTTTCGCATAGCTGCAAGCAGCAGTGATAGCCAGTGGTGCCAGCTGAAGTCAATACACTAGACGCATCACATCTGCCATCTTGAAAGCACTGTCAATACTGAACTATTGTAATGCGATTCTTGCAGGTCTCCCATCCTTTCCTGTTAAGCGCCTTCAGAGGGTACAAAATAGTGCAGTTAGGCTGGTATTCAGAAAGCGAAAGGCCATCTTAGCAACCAGCCTATTGAAGCAGCTCCACTGGCTCCCTGTGGAAGCAAGAGTATAATATAAACTTGCTGCTCTGGCTTATCGGCATTTTGATGGTACCTTGCCTATCTACCTCTCTTCTTTGCTTAAAACATACAGGCCTGAACGCAGTCTCAGGTCAAGCAACCAGAAGTTTCTGGCAAAATCAAATCAAAATACAAAACCACAGGACACCGAGCCTCCCGTTACCAGGCCCCACTTGTCTGGAACGATCTGCCTTTTTCTTTCCGCTGTTCATCATCTCTCTCTTCTTTCATGGTGGGCCTCAGAACTCATCTTTTTGATAAATACTACCAGTAATGAAACATGGTTTTTGATCTTTCTGATTCAGTAATGTATATATTAGTACTTGCTTGCAACAGATGTGCTAGAGTGTGTGTTGGGGGGGAGGGACTAGGAGTGGGAGTTAGTATAATTGACCACTAGGCATATGGCTGATTACGGAAAATGAAATAATTACTGTAAAGCGCTGTGAGTCTTTACCTACGTGTAGGAGAAGAGCGCTATACAGCTTTATAAAAATGATTTATTATTATCCATAAAGGATCCTGTCTATCACTAGATACATGAAGGATGTTCTCTACTGCTAGACATATATATCTCCCCAACTGTCACTATACTGTTGTAGAACTTCATATTAATCAGTGAAAGGAGAGGTTTTCGGACCTTTCTATGGTGAAAACCTTTTCTGGCATCAAATTGGGCAATTGGATAGAACTCTGCCTCCACAATGGAAATGAGACAGGGCAAAGCTGTCTGAACACAGTTCTATTTTGGGCATGTAGAAAATTTAGACAAGTGTTGGAAGTCATAAGGAATGGACCATTGCTGAAAAGAAAAATTGGATTTGAATTTCCAGGAATTACAGAGAAGTGCTTACTGACCACCATTCACACAGCAGACAGAACCAAACACACAACCAGCACTGGTCCTGATGAAGGACCGATATACAGGTTGATATGTAGATATACAACAGAGTCAAACACACAGCTGGTACTCGTTCTGGTGAAAGCCTGACATACAGATTGACATATGGATACACAACATACAGAGCCAAACACACAACCAGCACTGGTCTGCTGAAGGCATCAAATACAAGTTGACACGATACACAACAGAGAAAACCAGATCACAGCCAGTATTGATCCTGGTGAATGCCTCACATTCAGGTTGACATGTAGATACAGAACAGTCAGAGCCAAAGACGCAGCCAGCACTGGTCGTGATGAAGGTCTCAAATACAGGTTGACATGTAGATACACAACAGACACAGCCAAACACACAGCTGGTACGAGTTCTGTGAAGGCCTCAGATACAGATGGACGTGTTCATGTAGATACACAGCAGATAGAGCCAAACAGTTACACTGGTTCTAGTGAAGGTCTCACATACAGGTTGACATATATACATACAACATACAGAGCCAAACACACAGAAAACTCAGGTCTGAAGACGGAACGACACAGCGGTTGACATGTAGATGATAACACTTTGAAAAATGGACTCTAGTTATGATACCATTATTTTACAATTTCATTAATGGACTGTTTTGTCTTGCAGCAGATGTCGTGATTTTAACACTTGT
>JAPXFY010003864.1:10000-15000 GCA_030674185.1 Monoplex corrugatus | reverse complement strand
ATCCTGGTGGAAAGGGTTATGGGAGTCAAAAGGCTCAATATTTAATTATCTTCTGGTGGGATGATGTGTTTGGAATCAAAGGTTAACATTTTGCTTTGCTAGCAGGGTTTTAACAATGTAGCATGTTGGTGGACAGGTTACATGAGTCAACGGGTTTTAACATTAAACTACTTCTGGTGGATAGGATGATGGAGTCAAAGGTTAAATTTTTGCTTTGGCTAGCATGGTTGACAATGTAGCATGTGGACAGGATACGTGAGTCGAAGGGTTAACATTACACTATCTTCCGGAACCTTATGCAAAGTGTGCAGTCATTGTTCCTTTGAGAACTTGAGCCATGCTTCGTCGTCTTCGTAAATTTTGAAATGGAAATTCTCAGCCGACATCAATACAACAACGAGGAAGAGGGGGACACCCCCCCCCCCCGCCACACACACCACACACACACATACATGTACGGCATACACATGTACGCACACACACACCACACACACACACCACACACACACACACACACACACACACACACACACACCACACACACACACACACACACTATAATATCACTTATAGTGAAAAGACGTTAAATCAAAGAACGAACACACACACACACACACACACCCACACCACACACACACACACACACCACACACACCCCAAACACACACACACACACACACACACACACACACACACACACACACCGTCCTATCACTCTTTCTGAAAATGCGTTTAATCAAAGAACCCAAACGAAAGAACACGTACATACATACATACATACACACATACACACACATACATACATACATACACCACACATACATACACACAGACATACAAACATACACACATAAAATATACATAATACATACATACATACATACATACATACATACATAATACAGCAGACAGACAGACAGACAGACAGAGACGCACACACACATATATACACACATGTATATATATATACACACACACATATTAAATGCGCGTATACAAAAAACACACACACACGCGCACACACACACACACGCGCGCGCCCCCCACACACACACACACGCACGCAAAAAACCCCCCACATACTCACACACACAACTTAAAAATGAAAAACCCAGCGATTTTGTGTATTTTGGGGGGTTTTGGTGTGTGTTTTTTGTTTTTTGGTTTTTGTTGTTTTTTATTTTATGTTTTTGTGTTTTTTGTGGGGTGTGTTTTTGTGTTTTGTGTTGTGTGGGGTGTGTGTGTGTGTGGTTTTTTTTACCATAGGTTGAAATATGCATGTCCGTCCCGTTGGGGGGGGGTTTTATTGGGGAATTTGCCGGATTTATTTCCAAAACCCGACAAATGAATGAATAAAATGGATGAATAAAGAAAGAAAGAAAAAAAGGAAAAAGGAAGAAAGAAAGAAAGAAAGAAAAAAAACGAAAAAAAGAAAGAAAAAAAGAAAGAAGGAAAAAAAAAAAAGAAAGAAAGAAAAAAAAAAGAAAAAAAGAAAAAAAGGGTATCGGGTTCCTTTCTTTCCCTGTGACTGAAATTTTGGGTTTATGAATGCATATTTCACCTAGGTTTTATCAAGTCGAATCCCCCTTGGTAAACCGCTCAAACACTACATAACGACTTAACCCTTTGATCCTGTACCCTATCCCCCAAACTGCAAAAATTTAAACCCTTTGACTCCCCACCCTATCCACCAGTTTCCCTGCAGTGGTGGATACGGTGGGGGAGTCAAAGGGTTAATTTTTTTTGCTTTGTTACCCGGGTTTTTGGGAAGCAGTTTTGCTGGAGAACAGGGTGCAGGAGAAAGGGTTAATCAAGCAGTACATGGCTTGAAAAGAAATATAATGTTTTAGGTCGCCCTTTTCTCGCTTCCCTATTTGTTTGGTACATATTTGGGAATAAAAAAAAAAAGGGGTCCTATTTCCTGTGCTAAAATCTTCTTAACCCCTTGACCCCCCCAAAAACCCAATCAACCACCACAGAAAAAATTTAACCCCTTTGACTCCCCACCCTACCCTCCCGGGAAGCTGGTGGAAAGGGGGAAAAAGTAAAAAAGGGTTAATTTTTTGTTTTTGGCAGCATGGTTGACAATGCATAAATGGTGGTGGACAGGGTGAGGGGGGAAAAGGGTTAAGTTTTTGTTTTGCGGGGATGGTTGACAATTTTAGGATGTGGTAAAACAGGGTCCCGGGAGTCAAAGGGGTTAAGTTTTTGTTTTGGGGGAGCAAGTTGCCCAATGCGGATGATGGCAACAGGGTTCAGGATTTTAAAAAGGGTTAAGTTTTTGCTTTGCTGGCAGGGGTTGACAATGCAGGATGTGATAAAACGGGGTTTGCAGGAGTCAAAGGGTTAAGTTTTTGCTTTGGCAGCAAGGTTGAAAATTGCAGGATGTGGTAAAAAAGGGGTGGGGGAGTAAAAAGGGTTAATTTTTTGCTTTGCTGGCATGGTTGACAATCCCATGATGGTGGGGGGACAGGGTGAGGGAATAAAAGGGTTTAAAGTTTTTGCTTTGCTGGCATGGTTGACAATGCATGATGATGGTGGAAGGTTACGGGAAAATAAAAGGGGTTAAAGGAATGGTGGGGGTGGGGGGGGGGTTTAAAGGGCAGAGGGAGACCATTTAAAGGGGTGTAATTTACAACCATTAAATAAACTCGGTTGGGGAAAACCCCGTGGAAGCGGGCCTCAGTAGCTCAGTTGGTTTAAGCTTTCGGATTCCCCTGCTAATGGTTAGGGGTTCGAACCCCCGGGTGCCCCTACATTAAAAAAAACCTTCTCACTGTCCCATCTTTAATCTTTTTTGTTCTGGTGGTGTCAGTGTAGGATTAGATAAGTCCCCACTTCCCTGGGTGGTTATCCCCGTTTTTACTGCAAAAATTTCTACGTTCTTTTTTTACCCAAAAAAAATTTGCACAAGAAAAAAAATTCCCCCAAAATTTTTTTTTAAAGAAGAAATTCAGTTTAGTCTTTGTCCGTTAAAATTTCAGAATCATTGGTTCACAGCATTACTTTTTTAGTTTATGAAGTTTATACTTTGCGTTTTAAATTTTTCCCCCTTTTTGGGTTTTTGACGTTAATTTTCATGTTAATTTTTTGTTCCATTTTTCTATTTTTTTTCCCCCAGTTTTGTCTCCCCCCTTTTTCCCCCCTTTTAACCCCCCCAACATCATCCTCCATTTTTCCCTTCCGTCTAATATCACGTTAAATCAAAGAACGAACGTTTCCCCCCCCCGGCCCTTTTACCTGAAATAGGTGTCAACGTAAAAATGAACCAAAACCAAAACCAGTGGCAGATACGATAAAAGGGAAGATGGGGGGTGGCGATATTTCATTATAACAGCCCTATAGTATGACACAGTATAACAGCCATATAGTAAAAAAATAAGCAAAAGGCCCAAACCCGGGTTTATGGCTGTGAAGCCGGGCTCTCCAAAAAAACTGATTGCAAAAAAATCGAAGATCCTCATCATCATCAGGTGCCTTGCCGCATGGCGTTGGCGTCATGGACTTCCCTTTGTCTCTATCTCTCGTTGCCCCCAGCATCTCTTTCCCCCCCCTCGTCCCCAGGGCACCCTTTCAAAATCCGTTTCCCGCATTTTCTCCCCCCGGGGCTACCTTTGCCTTTTTTCCCCCCAGCTTTTTCCCCTTGGGGAAAACCCAAAAACTCCAAATCCCCCCTTCCCCATAAAAAAGGCCTATAAATGTTGCCCGTCTTTTCCTAACTTCCTTATGAGGGATTACTTGTGTCTGCCTCCATCAAGACTGTTGGTTTGTTTTCTTTGCTGTCCATGGAATTCCCAACATTCTTTTTTAAAAAAACCACATCTCTGCTGCCTCAATCTTGTTCGGGGTTTTTTTTTTGTTGACTTTTCCACGCCCACATCCTTTACAACAGTATTGGTTCTATAAAAACTTTCAAAACCTCTTCCATTTAATTGATAGGAAAATGGCAGACAGAAGAACTAAGAAAGTGCCCTCGAAAAAAACTAGATACCCCCCGAAAACTACTAGCGACATCACAAGAGAAGACAAAAAACGTTGGCCATTTCACCACCCAAGAACCGGACCCCATGGCAACCATCTTTTTAAAGGAAAAACATGGAAAAAGGAAGAAAGGCAGACCCCAACTCTACACGAAACATAACCAAACATGGCCTAAATATTCAAGAAACTGTCTATAAAATCCGAAGAGCCATTTGGAGGAGAGTGGTGATGTCACAGAAAAGAAAAAAAAAAAAGAATAAAAAACCCGGACAGCTGATAACAATATTTGTCCCCCAAAAAATCCACACCACCCCACACACACACACCCAAAACACACACACCCACACACCACACACACCCCACACACACACACACACACACACACCCCACACAAAAAAAACCCACCAAGCACGCACAAAAACACGGCACGAAAACCACACTCGTCTTTAAATCACTTGTGAAAAGACGTTAAATCAAAAAAAACAAAAACGAACACGCCCCCACACCAAATACAAAATTCAACACAAACATTCCATACACACACACATACAAAACAAAACATACACCACACCCCCCACGCACACAAACACAAACCCCCACACACACACACAAACACCCCAAAAAAACCCGCACTCAACCCCCCCCCCCCAAAAACCCAAAAAAGGTCAATCCCCCTTTTAAATTTCCCGGATACAGAAGTGATTGGCTACATTCACAACCCACAACACACACACACACACACACACACACAAACCACACAACACACACAAAACCCACACACACACACACACAAAAATACAGACACATTCCACGCACACATCACATACAGACAACATAAAAAACAAAACAAACACCACACAACACATAAAACACACACACAATAAAAAATTTATTAAAAAAAATACAAAGTTTAAATGAAAAAGTATTAAATTGCTTAGGTGCCCCTGCTCCGCTTTAATCTGGAAAGGACAAAGTTGTGGAATTCTGCCCTGAACAACATCGTGAGCTGCGACAGCAAA
>JAPXFY010003864.1:0-5000 GCA_030674185.1 Monoplex corrugatus | reverse complement strand
ACTTTGCAGAGAGACGTGAAACTCAATAGATTAGAAAGATTTAATGTTGACCGCCTTTGGACCACGTATGCGAGAAAAAAGCAGAAGAAGGAAGAAGGAAGAAGAAGAAGGAATAAAGAGAAGGAAGGGAAAAAAATGAAGAAGAAGAAAAAGAAGATGAAGGTAAAAAGTAGAAGAAGAAGAAGAAGAAGAAGAAGAAAGAAAGAAAAAGAAGATAAAAAAGAAGAAGAAGAAGGAAATAGAAGAAGAAGGAAAAAGAAGAAAGAAGAAAGAAGAAGAAGAAGGAAAAAGAAGAAAGGAAAAAGAAGAAAGAAGAAGAAGAAAGAAGAAGAAGGAAAAAAGAAGAAGATAGAAGGAAAAAGAAGAAGGAAAAAGAAGATGAAAGAAAAAGAAGAAGAAGGAAAAAGTAAGAAGAAGAAAAAGAAGAAGATAAGAAGAGGAAGGAAATAAAGATTGTAGCTAGTAGGAATAAAGAAGAAGGAAAAAGAAGAGAGGGAAGAAAAAGAAGAAGAAGAAGAAGAAGTAGAAGAAAGAAGATGATAGAAAAAGAAGGAGGAAAAAGAAAGAAGAAGAAGGATAAAAAAAAGTTGAAGATGGAATAAAAAGAAGAAGAAGAATGAAGAAGAAGAGGGAAAAAGAAGAGGAAAAATGAAGAAGAAGATGATAGAATGAAGAAGGAAATTGAAGAAGAAGAAGAAGATGAAAAAATGTACGTTAGAAGGATAAAAATGATTGAAGAAAGAAGGAAATAAGAAGAAGGAAATGAAGAAGGAAGAAGAAGAAGAAGAAGAAGAAGATGAAGATGAAGAAGGAAAAAGAAGAAGTAGAAGAAGGAAAAAGTAGAAGAAGAAGAAAGGAAGAAGGAAAAAAGAAAAAAAATAGAATGTTGAAGAAGAAGAAGAAGAATGAAAAAAGAAGAAAGAAGGAATAAAAGAAGAGAAGGTAAAAGGAAGAAGAAGGAAAAAGATAGATGGAAAAAGATGAAGAAGAGTAGAAGGAAAATAAAAAGAAGAGAAGAAGAAAGACAAAATGATGGTATAATAGTTGATGTAAGCCAAGAAAAAGTAAGAAGGAAAAAGAAGAAGAAGAAGAAGAAGGTAAAAAATAGAAATAGAAGGAAAAAGAGGAAGAGAAGAAGAAGATGGAAAAAGAAGAAGAAGAAAAGAAGAAAGAAGATGAAGAAGAAAAAAAGAATAGGAAAAAAAAGAAGAGAGAAGGAAAAAGAAGAAGAAGCAAGAAGAACGAACAGAAGAAGATAGAAGAAGAAAAAGAAAGAGAAGAAGAAGATGTAAGCAAGAAGAAGAAGAAGAAGAAGGAAAAAGAGAAGAAGGAAAAAGAAGATGAAGGAAAAAGAAGAAAACAAGAAAAGAAGATAGAAAAAGGAAAAGAAAGAAGAAGGAAAAAGTGGAGAAGAAGAGGAACAAGAAGAAGAAGGAAATGGAAGAAGAGGAAGAAGAAGAAGAAGAAGTACGGTGGAGGAAGAGTAAGGACCGAGAGAGCAACAAAGAGAGAATGTGTGTGTGTGTTTGTGTGTGTGGCGAGAGGGAGAGATAAAGAGAGAGGAGAGGGGGAAGGACAGAAAGAAAGAATTAAAGAAATAGAGAGAAAGAGAGAGACAAGAAAGAAATAAATGAAAGGAGAGAGGGAGAGAGAGACAGAGACAGAAAACAGAGAATGTAGAGGAGATGAGATGGAGAGTGAGAGAAAAGACAGACGCAGAGAGAGGAGAGGGAGTTGAGAGAGAGAAGACAGACAGACTGACTAACAAACAGACAGACAGACAGAGAGAGACGCAGAAAAGATAAAAAAATAAGGACAGAAGAAAGAATGAGAGAAAAGAAGAGACAGGCAGACGAGGAGAGAGAATGCATGATATTAGTACTATATATTTATAGTATAATATATAGAGAGAGGAGAGAGAGAGAGAGAAAGAGACAGAGTCAGACACGTCAGGAGTCAGACAGACGGACAAGACCAGACAGGCAGACAGATTGAGAGGACCAGACAGGGCAGAGAGACTGGCAGTCAAGGCTGAGAGACAGACAGGGGACAGAGAGAGAGGAGATGAGAGAATGAGAGTGGGAGAGAGAGAAAGGAGAGAATGGAGAGAAGAACAGACAGACAGGAACAGACAGACTGACTGGTGGACGACACGAAGATGTTTCGTCACGACTTCCCGTGTTGGACATGTTAACAGGATATGGAAGGACACAAGTGTCGATGATAATGACGTAGAAGGAAGATATGGAGAGAGAGAGGAGAGAGAGAGGGAGACGAAGCCGAAGAGGTGAGAGAGAGAGAGATAGAGAGAAAGTGAGAACAGAGAGACACAGAGAGAGCTCACAGGGGAGAGAGAAACAGGAGAGAGTGAGAGCAGAGAAACAGAGAAACAGAGAAATAGAGATAGAGAGAGAGACAGAGACCAGAGGACACAGAAAATACACACACACACAAAACACACACACAACACATACACTCACCCACACACACACTCACACACACACACACACCACACGCAACAGAAACAGAGAGAGAGAAAGAGAAACAGAGAGAGAGAGAGAGAAAGAGAGAAGAAAGAGAGGCAGAGAGACAGAGAAACAGAGAGAGAGAGAGAGTTTAAACAAGAGAAGAGAGAGAAACACAGAGAGAAACACTGAGAGAGAGAGAAGAGAGACAGAGACAGAGAGACAGAAAAACAAGAAAAGAAAGAAAAAGATAGAAGAAAGAGTGTGAGAGAGACAGACAAGAGAGAAACAGAGAATAGAGAACAGAAGAGAGCGACAGAGACAGAGGACACAGAAAACAGAGAGAGAGAGACAGAGAGAGAGAAAAGAGAAAACAGAGAGAGAGAGAAAGAGAAACAGAGAGAGAGAAAGTGAGAGGGAACAGAGATAGAGAAGAGAGACAGAGACAGAGAGACAGAGAAGAAACAGAGAGAGAGAGAGATAACAGAGGGAGAAGAAAGAAAGAGAGAGTGAGAAAACACAGAGCAGGAGAGAATAAAGAGAGGACGAGAGATACAGAGAGGGAGAAAGAGACGAGAGAAACAGAAGTAACACAGAGAAAGGAAGAAAAGAGAGAAACAGAGACGAGACGAGAGTGAAACAGTGAAAACAGAGAGAGGAGACAGAGAAGAAACAGAGATATGGAGATAGAGAGAGAGAGAGAGAGAAGAGAGAGAGAGAAAAACAGAGAGAGAGAGATGAGAAATAGAGAGAGAGATAAAAAATAACAGAGAGGAGAGAAAAAACACCAAGAAAGAGGAGAGAGAGAGAGAGAGGACAGAGACAGAAAGTGAGACAGAGGAGAGAGATGAGAGAGAAACAGAGGAAGAACAGAGAGAGTAGAGAGACAGTCAAGAGACAGAGACAGGGACAGAGAGAAAGGGAGAGACAGAGAGTCAGAGAAAAAGCAGAGAGAGAGACAGACGGAGAGACAGAATATCCAGAGAGAGAGTGAGAGATGAGGAGACGGAGAGAAACAGAGAAAGAAAATAGAGAGAGGACAGAGTCGAGGACTGACAGACTGAGAGCGAAAGAGAAGTAAATGTTGAGTGAAACAGAGAAACAGAGAGAGTAGAGAGACAGAGACAGAGAGAATGGGTGAGACAAGAGAGGAGAATCGAGAGAGGAGAAGAAGAAAACAGAGAGAGACGAGAGAAACCAGAGAGGAGAGACGAGCGAGGAGCTACGAGCTGAGAGAAAACAGAGAAAGAATAAGATGAGAGTCACAGCGGATGAGAGGAGAGACAGAGACAGAAACAGAGAGAGAAACAGAGAGAGAGATTGATTGATTGATTTGAATTCAGTTTTACGTCAGCTCCACATCAGGTGATATGGCCGGACGGGGGGGAGAATTCAATCCAGGGAAAATGAGTCGGCAATGGGGACTTATCTTAATCCTATACTGACACCACCAGAACATCAATGTGCTAAGATGGGTCAGTGATGAGGCCAGATTTAAGTAGCGCACCCGGGATTCGAAACCAACAAACACATATGAATGTGAATTCCGACGCTCAAACCAAACTGCGCTACAAGAGGACCGCCATACAGAGGAGAGAGAGTCGGAAGAGGTGAAGGAGGAGGTGAGAGGAGAAGAAGAAACAAAACAGAGAGAGAGTGAGAGACGAGAGAAACAGAGAGAGAGAGAGGAGAGGAAACAGAGAGAGTTGATAGAGAGCAAGAGAGCGAGAGAGAGAGAGAAACAGAGAAGGAAAGAAAAAGGAGAGAGACAGAGAGAGTGACAGAGACAGAAACAAGGAGAGAATACCAGGAGAGGAGTATGAGAGAGAGAGAGAGAGAAACAGAATGTAAAGAGCGTGAGAGGAGAGATACAGAGAGGAGAGAGAGAGATACAGGAGTGAGAGAGATACAGAGAGAGAGAGGAGAGTGACGTGACAGAACATGAGAGAGAGAGATACAGAGAGAGAGAGGAGAGAGAGAGAGACAGAGACAAGAGAAAACGAGGAGTGAGAGAGACAGACAGAGGACAAGAAGAGACAGAGAGACAGGGAGGAGACAGAGAGACAGAGAAACAGAGAGAGAGGAGAGAGAGAGAGAAACACACAGAGAAGAAGTGAGAGACGAGAGAGAGAGAGAGAGAGAGAGGAGAACACGAAAGCTAATATGAGAGAGAGAGAGAGAGGACGGTGACAGAAACAGAGAGAGAGAGAGAGATGAGAGAGAGAAAGAGAGAACAGAAAGAAGAGGAAACAGAGAGGAGATAAAGAGAAAGAGACAGAGTGAAACAGAGTAGAGAGAAAGTTGCGAGAGTAATAAGAGAGAGATTGTGGAGATGAGGACAAGAGAGAAAGGGCGTGGACAGAGAGAGAGAAACAAGAGAAAAAAGAGAGAGACAAGAGACAAGAAACTAGAGGTGAGACGAGAGAGAGAGAGAGAGAAATGAGAGAATAAGAGAAACAGAGAGAGAGAGAGACAGAGAGACAGAAATGAGAGAAAGAGGAGGTGTGATACGAGAGAGAGAAACAAAGAGAGAAG
>JAPXFY010003863.1:5000-7500 GCA_030674185.1 Monoplex corrugatus | reverse complement strand
ATCTAGAGAACAAAAAAGAATACAGTCGGGTCAAGCCAATAGTTTCTTCTTTAGCGTTATTCAACATGTTTTATGTGATCTTAAGAAGCATATGATCTCAATGATTTTTTCCGAGATCGTAATAGCATTAAACATATGGCTTAAAATGGATGCAAGTATGGCTTAAAATGGATGCAAGTATGGCTTAAAATGGATGCAAGTGTGGCTTAAAATGGATGCAAGTATGGCTTAAAATGGATGCAAGTATGGCTTAAAATGGATGCAAGTATGACTTAAAATGGATGCAAGTATGGCTTAAAATGGATGAAAACTACTTCATAAATGGCCCAGGTATGAGTATATCATCCATACCTTATTTTATCTATGCAGCTTCACATCTTAGCCCCAACCAAGTTTATTTGGGATTTGTCAACACAGAGTAAGCAATATATGGATATGATTTAAACTTGCTTAAAATTCGGCAACAAATGACTAAGAAACCGTCGTCAATAGTCGTGAACGTTTTTTTGTTGTTGTTGTTGTTGTTTTGTTTTGTTTGTTTTCTTTTTTCTTTTTCTTTTTTTTTTTTAATTATCAACTTTCTAATTGTTAACTAGTCCTGCCATCATAATGATCATCATCATCATCAGGTGCCCTGCCGCATGGCGTTGGCGATCATGGACTTCCATCTGCCTCTATCTCTCGTTGCCCTTAGCATCTCCTCCACCCTCCTCGTCCCCAGCCACTCTGCAAGTCCGTCAGCATTTTCTCTCTGGGTCTACCAGGTGCTCTCTTTCCCTCCAGCTTTCCCGTTGTGACCAGGTGCTCCAAATCCCCCTTCCTCATAAAATGGCCTATAAATGTTGCCTGTCTTTTCCTAATCTTCCTTATGAGTGATCTACTTGTGTCTGCCTCCATCAAGACTGTCTCGTTTGTTTTATTTGCTGTCCATGGAACCCTCAACATTTTTCTTAGAAACCACATCTCGGCTGTCTCAATCTTGTTCTGACTTTGTTTGTTGACTGTCCACGCCTCGCATCCGTACAACAGTATTGGTTCTATATAACATTCAAGAGCTCCCTTCCTGATGTTAATTGATAGGCATTTGTTGGTAAGAATGCTTGTCATCTTCTTGAATGCTGTTTTGGCTTGGCCGATTCTGCCAGCTATTTCTGATGTGCATCTGCCGTCTGATGAAATGATCGTTCCCAGGTATTTGAATTTATCAACCTGTGTCAAGGTTGTGCCATTTGCTGTTATTTTGCATGAGGGGATTTCATGTTTTTTACTGATCACCATGACTTCAGTCTTCTTGCTGTTTAGTTCCAGCCCCTTACCTTTGCTTTCTATTTTTAGTATATTCACAAGGTTTTGTAGGTCTCTTTCACTTTCTGCAATTAGCACGGTGTCATCTGCATATCGAATGTTGTTTATCATTTTCCCTCCAACCTTTAATCCAGGGTCTTCTTCTAGGTTTCTCATGATGTTTTCGCTGTAAAGTGAAAACAGATCTGGTGACAAACACAACCCTGTCTGACTCCTCTTTTGATATTTTGGAAAGAGCTTACATTGTTTTCATTCTCATCTTCATAACCAGTCTTCATAAAACGTACAGAACAAGTTTTCTTATCGCTATAAGTCAAGAGGGAGGAGAGAGAGAGAGAGAGAGCGAGAGAGAGAGAGAGAGACAGACAGACAGACAGACAGACAGAGACAGAGAGACAGAGACAGACAAACAGACAGACAGACAGAGAAGAGAGAGACAGATAGAGACACAGAGAGAGACAGAGAGAGAGACACAGAGGGAGGAGAGAAACAGAGAGAGGGAGGGAGAGAGAAAGCGGAAAAGACAAAGGGGGACAGAGAAAGAGAGAGAAAAAAACAGACAGACAGACAGACAGACAGACAGTCAGGCAGGCAGGCAGGCAGGCATGTAGGCAAACAGATAGATACGGACAGATAGACAAATAGAAAGCCAGCCAGCCAGACAGACGGATAGATAGATAGACGATAGATAGATAGATAGATAGATAGATAGATAGATAGATAGATAGATAGATAGATAGATAGATAGATAGATAGATAGATAGATAGATAGATAGATAGATAGATAGATAGATAAATAGATAGATGGAAGTTTTTGGCCCCGAACGGCTTCTTCTCCAAAGTGAGCATACAGTGGGCTCATTGAAAAAACTACACATTCGAGTTGCATTCATGGGTGGGCGTGTCATCGAGTGTCTTTTGCTTAAATGACTTCCAACAAAACCGCATAATTCCCTACTTGTCGGGTTTGGTTAATCCTTTGACTCCCGCACCTATCCAACAACTGCAAAAACTTAACCCTTTGATTCCCTCACCCTATCCACAGCTTCCTGCAGGAAGCTGGTGGATAGTGTGAGGAAATCAAAGGGTTAAGTTTTTTGTCTTTGCTATCATGGTTGGCAGTGCAGGATGCTGTTTAACTGGTTGCGGGAGTCAAAGGGTTAATGTTAGGATAATATCATGAAAATAAAAATGC
>JAPXFY010003862.1:0-20009 GCA_030674185.1 Monoplex corrugatus | reverse complement strand
TGTTTTTGGGGCCGCGGCGGGTGTGGTGTGTGTGTGTCGTTGTGTGAGTGTGTGCGTACGGCGTGCGGTCCGCTTTTGCATGTGTGGGGTGTGTGTGTTGCGTGCGTGCACGCGCGGGGTTTTGGGGTTTTTTGTGTTGGTGGTGGTGGCTCCACTAACGAGGGCCTAATTCAATCGCTTGTTCTGGAATGTCCGGTGTAATCCTTTATATTTTCATGCATTTTGAAGAGGATTCGCATAACGGGTTCCCCAGGTAAGGCCAGAAAACGACAAAGAAGTCGTTCGGGTCTAGAAAAATATGGAGTTGTTTTACTTCTATTTTTGTTCTGTGCGTGTGTGCATGCAGGCATGCATTTTCTGTCTGTCTGTACGGTGTCTGTCCTCTGTGTTTCCATTTGTCTAGCGCTGAGGAAGGGGAAAGGGGGGGGGGGGGGTTCGAAAGAACCTCAAGTCCTCTCAATGTGATTTGGTTGCAAACAAACGAGTTTTGTTGTTTTTACAGTCCCCCTCTGGCTAAAGGGGTCCCCCTTAAATAAAGGGCCCCCCTTGGCAAAAGGGGTCCCTTGGCATAAGGGTCCCCTTGGCATAAAAGGGTCCCTCGGCAAAAAGGCCCCCTTTGAAAAAAAAAGGGGTGTATCTACATTCTATAAACACCAACAATAACGAAAAAAGATAAATAACAAAATATTTGAAACTCTATCAAGAAAAATAGGAGACAAGAACAAAGAGGCAAACACAGATGGAGACAGAGAAAGACCCGGAGATGGAGAGATAAACCGGAGAGACGGACAACCGGGACAGACAATAAAACATCAACATGCGCAAATAGACAAAACTGTGAAACTCGATCAAGAAAAAAGATGGAGGGAAACAGACAAAGAGGCAAACAGAGAAAGAGATGGAGAAAAAGACCAAAAAGACAGCAAACCGAAGACAGACAGACGACGGGACAGACAATAGAAAATTAACAGTAAACGAAGAAGATAAATAAACAAAACGTGCCTGAATCAAGAAAAGCAGGAGACAAAAACAGAGAGACCCAAAACACAGAAAGAGATTGAAAAAGAGACCGAGCAACAGAGAAAAAACCGAGAGAAAAGACAGATGGGACAGACAATAAAACATAAACATTAACGAGAAAGATAGATAAACAAATTTTGTGAAACTCAGTAAAGAAAAGATAAGAGGCAAAAGCAAAGAGGCAAACAGTGAAAGAGACAGAGAAAGAGACCGAGAGCCGAGAGAAAAACAGAATGGAAGACAGACAGAGATGAAATCAAATCTTATTTTCGAGAAGTATAATATGAAAATGTAGACCAAATTAATTATCTTCATATGGAGAGGGGGGGGTGGGGTAAGGAAGGGACGAAAAACAAAAAGAGCAGAAACAGACGAGACAGGATAGACAAAAACACGAAGAGACAGAGAGACAGATATGCAAAGAAATAGATAAAAAAAAAAATAAATAAAAAGTGAAACCGTTTTCGGGCGGCACACAACGACACGACCTGACTTTGACACGTATTTAAGCAAAAAGCGTCTAAAAAACACCTAAGGTCCGGTTCGGTCACCCAGATAGAAATGCAACAAGTCGGCACTCAAAAAACCTATAGGCCTATGACAGCATCAGCATCATCAAGTCCTACTTATACCTTGAAAAAACGGGTTTTTTGCATTCTTTTTGTTTGTTTGGTTCTGTTTTTAAAAACCTTTTTCTTTTTTTTCAGGGGTGGGGGGGGAGTGGGTGGGAAGTGTTTTCCCAGAGGGGAATCACCAGGAAACGAGACGGTCGATGAGCTGGCAAAAAAACAGGGGGCCATGAAGAATCCCAGGAAATTTGCGTTTGTACAGTGAGAAAGGACATCATCAGACTAACCCTTCGGCAGGGACTCTGTCCAGAGAGCGCACTGCAGGCCCCTGATAGGCTTTGCTCAGCCACAAGCAGCTAAACGCATATATATTTTTAAATTTCTTAGTTGGAACTGACACCTTCACTGACCCCCTTTTGTGTGCAGAGGCCAGCCAGCTGACCACATACCGGGGAGCATGCCGCCGCATAAAATTTGGGAGTGGCAGGACGTACGACCAACTCAATTCCTCTGGTTACCAAACCCATGGTCGTTGGTAGGAAAAAAGACCCACTTTCCACCAGATATGGCAAACGAAGAAAAGAGCAAACCATCTTGGACAAGTTAAAAATGATGATTGGAAATAACCGACTTGATCATGTGGCATAGCTGCGCCTGTGTGTTATTGACTAAGGAGGGAGCTTCTTCTCCATTTCTCTTACGTTTTCTTTTTAATACTATTCTATCCTAATCCTTCCTGTCCTGTCCTGTCTCACCTGTCCTGTAAACGTCAGGGTCACTCACGTCACATCACATCACGTCAAATCTTTATCGTATCGTATTCGTATCGTATCGATCGTATCGTGTCGTATCGTATCGTTATATATGATATGATATGATATCTTATGATTATTATCATCATCATCAGGTGCACTGCCGCATGGCTTTGGCGACCATGGACTTCCAACCATCTCTATCTCTCGTTGCCCCCAGCATCTCCCCCACCCTCTTCATCCTCAGCCACTCTGCAAGTCCGTCCAGCATTCTCTCCCTGGGTCTACCTGGTGCTCTCTTCCCCTCCAGCTTTCCCGTTGTGACCAGGTGCTCCAAATCCCCCTTCCTCATAAAATGGCCTATAAATGTTGCTTGTCTTTTCCTAATCTTCCTTTTTGAGTGTTACTTGTGTCTGCCTCCATAAAAGACTGTCTCGTTTGTTTTCTTTGCTGTCCATGATACTCTCAACATTCTTCTGAGAAACCACATCTCGCCTGCCTCGATCCTGCTCTGGCTTTGCTTGCTGACTGTCCACGCCTCGCATCCGAACAACAGTATTGGTTCTATATAAACATTCAAGGACTCTCTTTCTGATGTTAATTGATAGGCATTTGTTGGTAAGAATGCTTGTCATCTTCTTGAATGCTGTTTTGGCTTGGCCGATTCTGCCAGCTATTTCCGATGTGCATCTGCCGTCTGATGAAATGACCATTCCTAGGTATTTGAACTTTTTAACCTGTGTCAAGGTTGTGCCATTTGCTGTTATTTTGCATGAAGGGATTTCATGTTTTTTACTGATCACCATGACTTCAGTCTTCCTGCTGTTTAGTTCCAACCCCTTACCTTTGCTTTCTGTTTCTAGTATATTCACAAGGTTTTGTAGGTCCCTTTCATTTTCTGCAATTAGCACGGTGTCATCTGTATACCGAATGTTGTTTATCATTTTCCCTCCAACCATTAATCTAGGGTCTTCTTCTAGGTTTCTCATGATGTTTTGGGTATACAGTGAAAACAGATCTGGTGACAAAACACAACCCTGTCTGACTCCTCTTTTGATGTTTTGAAAAGAGCTTATATTGTTTTCTATTCTCATTGCAGCTGTTTTGTTCCCAGTACATATTCCTGATTATTCGTTGATCTTTTCCATCGACATTGAGTCTCTCCAGTTGGTTGATCAATTCATGTCCGTACCCGATCGAAAGCCTTGGTATAGTCAACAAAGCATAAATACAAATCCTTATTCATCTCAATTGACCTCTCTATGATAGTTCTTAGGATGTATATGGCATTAATAGTTCCTTTCCCCTCCACAAATCCACACTGTTCTTCTGCTATTTCTCTTTTGATTCTATTCCTTGTCCTCATCATGATTATTCTTAACAGGATTTTTGTTACATGACTCATCAAACTGATTGTGCGATGGAGTTCGCAATTCTATAACCCCTGTCTTCTTTGGAAGTGCAATGAAAATTGATTTTGACATATCTTTGGGGATTTTTCCAGTGTCATAAATTTCATTAAGGAGGACTGTTATTTTTTCTTGCCAAATTCCTCCAGGGCTTCAAGCATCTCTATAGTAATGTTGTCTGGTCCTGGGGCTTTTCCTGGTTTCATCTTTTTCAGTGCTGCTTTAACTTCATCTTTCATTATGGGTGGTCCCTCAAAGTTCTTTTTATATATGTGTTCTTCGTGTCTGTCATCCTCAAAAAGGTCTTTAATGCACTCTCCCATCTGTCTAATATTTTGTCTTTTTCCATGATAAGCGTGCCATTCTTTCGATTTTAAGCAACCAGTTGATGTGCATGATTTTTCCTGTGGACAATTTCTTCAATTCGTCTGTACATACCCTGAGGATCCATTTTGTGTCGTTCTTCTATCTCTTTGCATTTTGTGTTCAGCCAAGCTTCGTTAGCTTCATTGCCCTATACCTGATTTCTTTGTTAATCTTCCTGTATATCTCCTCGTTATATTATATTATATTATATTATATTATATTATATTATTATTATATTTATTATATTATATTTATTTATATTATATTATATTTATATTATATTATATTATATTATATTATATTATATTATATATATTTATATTATATTATATTATATTATATTATATTATATTATATTATATTATATTATATTATATTATATTATATTATATTATATATTATATTATATTATATTATATATTTCTTGTTTGTTTGTTTGTTTGTTTGTTTGTTTGTTTGTTTGTTTGTTTTAGCATTCTGATTTTTCTCCCGATGTGTATATTGCAAACTGTTTTTGCCCATCACTGTGCAGGCAGTATGTTGGTGCATAATCTGCATACTACATCTTCAGTATTTCCATAAGCTACCGGATAATCATGAGTTTTTACAGGATCTTTGTGCAGATTTGATATTCTTTGTGCGTAGAGACACGAAGGGTTTTAGACACCAGTAAGTCTGAATACATGGTTGACTTGGAACATCGGGGGGGGGGGGGGGGGGGGGTCTCCATCCTTTATGACTGGATGCACGTAGACAGGATCGAACTTCAGAGCTCCCGACTGGATAACTGTCTTAAACTCCCTTAATTTATCGTGCCCGTGGCTCCCCCCCCCCCCTCCTCCCGTCTCTCTCTCTCTGTCTCTCTCTTTCTCTCTCTGTCTCTGTCTGTCTGTCTCTGTCTCTGTCTTTTCTCTGTCTGTCTGTCTGTCTATCTCTCTCTCTCTGTGTCTGTCTCTGTCTCTCTCTGTCCCTGTCTCTCTGTCTCTGTCTGTCTGTCTGTCTCTCTCTCATCTGTCTCTGTCTCTCTCTGTCCCTGTCTCTCTGTCTCTGTCTCTGTCTCTGTCTCTCCTCTCTCTCTCTCTCTTCCATATCTAATGATTGCCTTACTGGGATATCTATGTTACCGACGGTATAATTTGTGTGCAGTATGATGTGGACCCTATTTATGTGAGGGCTGGATGTAACAAAGCATATATTTTGTGTTCCTTTTCTTATCCTCGTAAATAAAATCTATTCCTGCTCATGTTCTTGTTTTCTCTCTGTCTCTGTCTGTCTCTGTCTGTGTGTCTGTCTGTCTGTCTGCCTCTCTCTCTCTCCTGTTTCAATCTTGGCCATTTCTGATCGCCAACTTCTCTCTGTCTCTCTCTGTCTCTGTCTGTCTGTCTGTGTGTCTGTCTGTCTGCCTCTCTCTCTGTCTCTCTCTCTCTCTCTTCTGTTTCAATCTTGGCCATTTCTGATCGCCAACTTCTCTCTGTCTCTCTCTGTCTCTGTCTGTCTGTCTGTGTGTCTGTCTGTCTGCCTCTCTCTCTCTCTCTCTCTCTCTCTCTCTCTCTCTCTCTCTCTCTCTCTCTTCTGTTTCAATCTTGGCCATTTCTGATCGCCAACTTCTCTCTGTCTCTCTCTGTCTCTGTCTGTCTGTCTGCCTCTCTCTCTCTCTCCTGTTTCAATCTTGGCCATTTCTGATCGCCAACTTCTCTCTGTCTCTCTCTGTCTCTGTCTGTCTGTCTGTGTGTCTGTCTGTCTGCCTCTCTCTCTCTCTCTCTCTCTCCTGTTTCAATCTTGGCCATTTCTGATCGCCAACTTCGTTCAGTATAATGACAAAAAGTTTCAAGTCAAACGTACTAAAACTAGATTTTCTGCGCTATGGCGCAACAACTGACATCTTGGCCATGTCATGTTCGCGAACTTTTTTGTAAAGAATAATTGCAGACTGCTTCGCTTTTTTTGCTCTTGTTCGTGTGTGCGCGTGTGTGTGTGTCTGTGTGTGTGGTGGTGTGAGTGTGTTTGTGTGTGTGCGTGTGTATGTGTGTGAGTATGTTTGTGTGTGCGCGTGTGTGTTACGTGCATATGTGTGCGTGTGTGTGAGTGTGTATATGTGTGTGTTATGTGTGCATGTGTGTGTATATGATAGTGCATATGTGTGGGTGTGGGTGTGTGCATGTGTGCGTGTGTACGTGTTGTATGTATATATGAGTGTGTGTATGCATACATGTGTGTGCGTGTATGTGTGTGTGTGTGTGTGTGTGTGTGTGTGTGTGTGTGTGTGTGTGTGGTGTTGTGTGTGTGTGGTGTAATAACAGGAACACGCTACCAAACTAAACAAAAAGCTAACTGAATGAAACAGTAATGTTATTCAGATATGTAAGCTTGGGAGCCAAATGGCAACAGGGGAAGCAAGAAAAAAAAAAGTGCGACAAGCTTTGACGCCGGGCAGTATGGCGAGCGTAACCCTGAAGCAAAAAGTAACAAGTGCTCAGAAAAAACAGGTGAGGTTTGGCTAAAAAAAAAAAATCTGAGGCATCGGTCTTGGAGATCAAGAGGAGATCGCAGATCATAAGCAGAAAGGACAGCGATGTGGAGGCACGTGTGTTAACGCCATATCGGTTTCATTCAGCCCTATCGGTAAATTCAGCCCTATCGGTACATTCAGCCCTGTCGGTACACTCAACCCTTCGGTACATTCAGCTCTATCGGTACACCCAACCTATCGGTACATTCAGCCCTGTCGGTACACTCAAACCCTATCGGTACATTCAGCCCTACGGTACACCCAACGCTATCGGTAAATTCAGCCCTATCGGTACAACTCAGCCCTATCAGTACATCAACCCCTATCGTACACCCAACCCTATCCGTACATTCAGCCCTATCGGTACAATCAACCCTATCGGTGTATTCAGCCCTATCGGTACACTCAACCCTATCGTGTATTCAGCCTTATCGGTACACTCAGCCCTATTGGTACATTCAGCCCTATCGGTACACCCAACCCTATCGGTGTATTCAGCCTGTCGGTACACTCAACCCTATCGGTACATTCAGCCCTATCGGTACACCAACCCTATCGGTTACACCCAACCCTATCGGTGTATTCAGCCCTGTCGGTACACCCAACCCTATCGGTGTATTCAGCCCTATCAGTACAATCAACCCTATCGGTGTATTCAGCCCTATCGGTACACTCAACCCTATCGGTACATTCAGCCCTATCGGTACAATCAACCCTATCGGTGTATTCAGCCCGTCGGTACACTCAACCTATCGGTGTTCAGCCCTATCGGTACACTCAACCCTATCGGTGTATTCCAGCCCTATTGGTACACTCAACCCTATCAGTGTATTCAGCCCTGTCGGTACACTCAACCCTATCGGTGTTTTCAGCCCTGTCGGTACACTCAACCCTATCGGTGTATTCAGCCCTGTCGGTACACTCAACCCTATCGGTACATTCAGCCCTATCGGTACACCCAACCCTATCGGTACATTCAGCTCTGCGGTACACCCAACCCTATCGGGGTATTCCCCCTTTTTTTAAACCCCCCCCAACAAACGGTACATTCACCCTGGGGGAAATCAACCTCGGTACATTCGGCCTGCGGACACTAAACCCTTTTCTGTTTTTCCCCCTATGGGACCCCAACCCTATGGGTACATCACCCTATCGGTACACCCAACCTATGGGTTTAAATTCCCCATCTTTCCCAGCCCTATGGGTACATAAACCCCTTTTTGGGTACACTAAACCCCCATCCTCATTCAGCCTTCGGCATAACCCATCCGTAATTACCCCTATCGGTACAATCCCCTTTTTCCGTAATAAGCCTTCGGTCCCCCGTTCGCTGCGGGGTTCCGGGGTTTTCGCTCTCTACCCCTTGTTTTCTCCTTATTTTGCCGGAAAATCGAACAAAAACCCTACCTTTGGGGGAGGGAAAAAAAACGATCCGACCCCGTGTTTTTGGGGCTGCGCCCCTTTAAAACCCCCCCGGGAAATTTTGAAAATCGTGAAGAGCAGGGCATTCCCCTCCTTTGGTATAAAAATCGGGGGGGGTTATTTCGCAGGTCCCCCCTTTTGAAGCCAAATTTTGCCGCCTTTGGGCTTTTCAGTTTTCGTTAAAAAAGAAAGGAATAGAATATTTGAATGTAAGCGAGGGAGAGGGGATAGGGCCCCCCTCGGGTCCCCCCCGGGGAAAAAGTTGAGGTCTCTCCCACCTAAACCCCAGGATTAGGGGAACTTGAGGTAGGCCCAGGCCTGGCCAACTTGGGTTTTTTGGCGGCTTTTGGCGGGGTGCCGTGATCATTTTGGATTTTCTCCATCACAGGGGCCCGGGACTTCGGCATAGGGGAATTTTGTCGGAGCCAGGCTCTTGAAAACTGAAATTTAAATTTTAAAAAACAGATGAAACCAAAATGGTCGGATGGGGGGCCAAATTTTGGTTTAAAAATTTTTTTTTAAAAAGGGATTTTAAAATTTTTCGTGCCTTGTAAATTGTTTTTTATTAATTTGGTTCTTTTTTTTTCGACACCCCTCAGGATATGCCGAGGGGAAAACCATCCCGGGGGAAATGGGGGAAAGGGGCCTATTAATCCTTTCGCACCACCAAAAAAACAATGTTTAAGATGGGGGGAGTGAAAAGGCCATTTTAAGTACGGCCCCGGGGGTTCAAAAACCCCAAACCCCTTAGCTGTAAAAAACCCAAACCAACGACTACGGGGGGGCCCCAACTTTTAAATTTTTTGGTAACATTTTAATTTTCCGAAGCAATAGGTTAAAGTTAGTTTTTTTTTATTTATTTTTTGGGTTTGCTGTTTTTTTAAAAGAAAATTCGATATGGGTGATATACCGAAAAAAAGTTAAAAACGTCTTTACTGTGATGACGCTCAAAAAAAAAGGGGAAAGGGTTTTCCCTTTGTTTCAAGACCTGGGCTTTTAAAGGGGAGGACCCCCCTGGTGTATTTTCTGACCGTTTTTGGTAAAATCGCGTTAGGCTCCGCCAAAACGAGCGATGTGTCCATCTAATACTTTGTATGGAAAAGGTATTGACGGGAAACTGCTTGTCCCCTTATCCAATTGGTCATTTTATTGGTCGGACACAGCGAGGTCGTTACCACTGACCCCAAATGCGGTGTTCATGGGCGGCGGCCCTTTTGGGGGACAAAGGTTACTTTTTTTTCGCTCATAGTTATGGTGATAACAAAAGGGGGATTTATTGGGGCTTGCTGGGGGGCCCAGGCCTTCCTCCTCCCACCTATAAATCTTTCCCTTAAACCCTTTGATTCCTGCACCCTATCCCCCAGCATCCTCCTTTAATCATGTAGCAAAGAAAAACTTAACCCTAATCCCTCACCCTATCCCCAGCTTCCAGCGAAGGGGTGGAGGGGTTAGGAGTTTTTCCGGTTAAAAAGTTTTTGCAGTTGAGGGTTTTTGGGGTCCCGGGAGTAAAGGGTTAACCTTTTTTTTTGTTGCTTGTCTACAAACGGTTCTTTCTTGTGGTTTTTTTTTTTTTCTTTTTGGTTTTCGCTTTTTTTTTTTTTTTTTTTTTTTTTTTTTTGGGGGGGGGGTTTTTCGTTTTGGTGTGGTTTTGGGTGTGTTTTGTGTTGGGTTGGGTTTTGGGTGTTGTGGGGTGTGTGTTTTTGGGTTTGGGTGTGTGCGCGCGCGGGGGGGTTCGTGCTAGTCTACGCAGGGATGTTGGTTTTGATATGTGTCCGTATTTTTTGGTGTGGGCCCCCGGTGCACGGTGTGTATGTGTGTGGTGCCCTGTGCCTAACCTTAAAAATTTTAATGCCTACACCTTACAAACCTGTTTGCTTACACCTTTAAAAATTTTCGGGCTCCCCCTTAAAAACCCTTTTAATTGCCTACCCCTTTTCAAATCAATGCCTACACCCTTACAAACCTATTAGTGTTTCCCCCTTAAAAAACCTTCAGGCCTAAACCCTTACAAACCTATCAGTCCCGCACCTTTCAAACCTTCTCCTACCCCTTAAAACCCCTATAGTGCCACCCCCCTTACAAACCTATCGTCCCCCCCCTTAAAAAAATTGTCCCCTACACCCTTACAACTTTTTTGTGCCTAACCTTTACAAACCATCATGCTCCCCCTTACAAACCATGTTGCCTACCCCCTTTCAAACCTATTAACCCCTCCCCCTTAAAACCCCTTGAAACCCCTCACCCTTAAAAAAACCTATAAATGCCTACCCCCTTAAAAACCTATAGTGCCTACCCCTTACAAACTACCCCCTACCCCTTTAAAAACCTTTCGGCCCCCGACATTTTTAAAACCCTTTCTGCCTACACCTTACCCTTTTGGGCCTTTACTCCTTCAACCATCGTCCTCCCTTAAAATGCGTGCCAAACCCCCTTAAAAAAACCTATGTAGTGCCTACCCTTTACAACCTATCGTCCTCACCCTTAAAAACCCTTAAAAGCTACCCAAAAACCTTAAAATGCCTAAACCCTTACAAACCTTGTAATGCCACCCCTTACAAACCTTTATTCCTACCCCTTACAAACCTTTTAAGACCCCCCCTTAAAACTATGTTCCTCCCCTTAAAAACCTATGAAAGCTACCCCTTACAAACCTTTAAAGCCAACCCTTACAACAAATGTAGTGCCAACCTTCCAACCTAGTATTTTCACCCTTACAAACTTTATGCCAAAACCCCCTTAAAAGTCGTGTACTTTTTAAAACCTAGTAATGCCTACCCCTTTAAAAAACCTTATGCCTACTCCTTACAAACCTAGTAGCGCCTACACCCTTAAACCTTCAACCCTCCCTTAAAAACCTATCTTGCCTACCCCTTAAAAAAACCATTTTAATGCCTACATCTTTACAAACCATGTTTTGCCTCACCCTTAAAACCCCTATCATGCCTAACCCTTACAATTTTTAAAAATTAGTGCTCCCCCCCTAAAACCTATTAAACCCCCCCCCTTACAACCTTTTCAGTGCCTATACCCTTACAAACCTATGTAGGCCACCCCTTACAAACCTTTCAGTCCTACACCCTTTAAAACCTATGTAGCCCTACACCCTTAAAAACCCTATAGGCC
Organism: Monoplex corrugatus; assembly: GCA_030674185.1. Taxonomy (NCBI): domain Eukaryota; kingdom Metazoa; phylum Mollusca; class Gastropoda; order Littorinimorpha; family Ranellidae; genus Monoplex; species Monoplex corrugatus. Next base: position 8,839 of record JAPXFY010003862.1, on the reverse strand, counting down.
TACACCCTTTAAAAACCCTTTTCAGTCTACCCTTTACAACCATTTTTCCCCCACCCTTTTCAACCTATGTAGCCTTTTCCCCTTACAAACCTATCCGCCTCCCCCCTTAAAAACCCTATGTAGCTCCTAACCCTTACAAACCTTTCAGTGCCTAACCTTAAAATTTTTTTGCCTACCCCCCTTTCGCCCGCAATACTTTTCTGTTTCATTTTCCCAAAGAGGGGTTTTTCCCCCCGCCGGAAAAAAACCCCCGGAACGCGACCCCACAGGGCCTTGTGAGGTAAATCCAAAAAGTTCGTGACTCAGCCGTAAATTTTTCCCTTTCCCCTAAGGGAAATAAATAAACTTTCGTTGGGTTCCGCTTCCGAAAGTGTTCTAACGTTTTTGTCCCCCGAAACCAAGTTCACTTTGCCTTTAAAAAACCCGTTTCATGTTTTGATTTATGCGTCCTGGGTTTAGGGGCCAAAAAACCCCCGCAACCGCCCGCGAAAAAGGAAATGCAGATTGGCAGCAAGTAACCCCCTGCCTTTTTTGGCAATCCCGCGATATGCCTGCTAACGTGACAACAACAAAAAATTTTATAATTATTTATATATTTATATAAAAAATTTTTTAAAATGAAGTTTAAAATTTTAAAAAAAAAGGTCGACTTACAATTTCTCCGAACTTATCATCATGTTGGATGTATACTTCACGATGAACTTTAAAATCCTAGCTTTGTATGTTTGTATGGGGTTTTTGCGTTGGTGTTTGTGTGTGTGTGGTGTGTGGTGGTGTGGTGTGTTGTGGTGTGTGTGTGTGTGTGTGTGTGTTTGTGCGTGAGGGGGTTTGGTTGTGTGTTTTTGTGTGTGGTGGTGTGCCTGTTTTGTGGTTTTTTGTGTTTGTGTGTTTGTGTTTGGTGTGTTTGTGGTGTGTGTTTGTGTGTGTGTGGTTGTTTGTGTTTGTGTGTGTGTGGTGGTGTGTGTGTGGTGCGTGGTGAGTGTATGTGTGTGTATGTGTGTAATGGGGGTGTCGTGTGTTTTGTGCGTGTGTGTGTGTGGTGGTGTGTGTGGTGTGGGTGTGGTGTGTGTTGTGGTGTGTTGTGTGTGTGGGTTGCGCGCGCGCGCGTGTTTGTGTTTAATAGAACTGCGCACTCAAGATACGTAAAAGAAAATTTTTTCCCCGGCCCATGTTAATTAATGTTCAGTGTTTCTGTGGTGTAAATGTTTTTTGGTCAGCCCTTTTTACGTATAAAGGCTACCCAGTGAAAGCTTTTTGCGCAGGCTCAAGGAGTTTGTAGGTAAAAAACTAGAGATAAAGTGGGCGCACATACAATGTCGAGGCGATAATTCCCCTAGCGAGAAAACGCCAACTGAAAATAAGCTTGATACTTCAGGGACATGTGTTCCTGGTCAGTCCGGTGCTTTAACGAGACTTATAACGTTAAAATGCCCACTGTTCCCATGGGCCTTGGGCAATGGATAACCTTTCTGACTACGGATAAAAGATTCGGGTTCGAATCTGGCAGGCCGACTTTTTTTTTTAAAAAGCGCTCCGCTGACAAAAAAAGAAAATATGTTGCTTTAAACTCGGCCTTTTTTTTCAACATAATTTTATCATTATTATCTCTTATTTTATTATTTTTTTATTTTTATTTTTTATTATTTTATTTTATTATTATTTTATTATTTTATTTTTTATCATTTCATTATTTTATCATTAAATTTATCACAGGCTTTCAACTAAAATGATGTGATGATGATTATCATTATATTATATTACATCATCGTATCGTTATTATCATTAGTACATTTTTTTTTTTAAAAAATTTTATTTTATTTCCTCTCATTTTTCGTTTTTTCATCTTTATTTCACTTTTATTGTTAAAAGGGGGGGAAATCATCGTGAGGGCCAAAGTTTGGAAAGGTTTTTCGCTTCTGGGTTTAAAATTTTTTTTAAATTTTTTATTTAAAAACCCCCCCCTTTTTTTATTTTTTTTTGGCGGGCCCCTTCCTAAATTTAAAAAGGGGGATAAAATTGGGATTTGGGGGTCATAAATTCGGGAAAAAGGGGGTTTTCATTAAAATTAGGAGAATGGGTCTCCCTTTAAAAAAAATTTTTTTGTTGGGCAAAATAAATCCAAATTTTTTTGTGGAAAAGGGTTTTTTTTTGGCCCTTTTTAAAAATATTCAGCTTTAAAAAAAAATTTTTTTTAAAAAAAATTTTTTTTACAACCGTTTTAAATTTAAAAATTTTTTGGGGCCCAACTAAACTTTGGCCCTTTTTGGTCAAACTGTTTCAATTCCCCCCATCCCCTCCCATCACCCCCCTTAAACCCTCCACCTTGCTTTTCCGGCCAAGGTGCGGTAAGGCGAAATTGGGTGGAACGTTTGGGAAAAGTGGCCCTAAATCCTTCTTTAGCAAACTCCAAATGTTAGTGTGAAATTCCGATTGCCCTCTCAGGGCAAATTTTGGGGGGGGGGTTTTTTTGGGCCCCCATTTTTTAATTTTTTTCTGAGATCTAAAAAAAAAAAAAAAAAAAAACGACTGCTCGCGTTTAAACAAAAAGGAATCAGGAAAAAAAAAAAAAAAAACAAACAAAAAAACAAAAAACAAAAAAAGAAAAAAAATTAAAATTTTTTTTACCCAAAAAAAGACAAGGAACCCAAAATTTTCGGCCCAAAGCCTTTGTCAAAGTAAAATTTAAAAAAAACAAAAAATTAAACCCCAAAAAAAAAAAAGGGGAAAAAATAAAATTTTTTGTTTATTTTTTAATTTTTAGCTGCAAAAGGGGGGCCGTTTTTCCCTTTATTTATCATCTCCATGGGGGGCCCCCCCATGGGTTCGTTAAATTCTTGCTCTTTCCCCCCTTCTCCTAGCATCTCCCCCACCCCCCCTCCCCCCCTCTGCCTTTTCCCCGCATTCCCTGGACCGGTGCTCCTCCCCCCTTTTTTTTTAAATGGGCTAAAAACCCCCTTTTTTAAAATCCCTTTTTTGTTCCCTGTTTTTCCCAATCCCTTTTTTGTTTTCTTGGTCTGCCCCCAAACAAAAATTTTTGGGGTTTTTTTGAATCCAGGGAATCCAAACCTTTTTAAAACCCCCAAAAATTTTCTGTTTTTTGGATAATGGGCCCCCCCAACTTTTGGTTTTATTTCTTGAACTCCCCTTTTGATGTAAAAATTTTTCTTGTGAAAAAGTTTCATTTTGATTTTTATTTGTTGGCCATTTGCCGGTATTTTTTTGCATTGGTTATGGTTTTTCTTCCCAGGATTTTAAATTTCCGGGGGGTTTTTGCCTTTTTTTTTTTCTAGGGTTTTTAGGTTTTGATCCCTATTTTTGTTTTCCGTGTTTTTTTAGCCCCTTATTGTTTTTTTTTTCTTTTTTTTGGTTTTTTTGGTTTTAATTTTTTTTCAATTTTCACGGTTTTTTGGGTTTTTTGGTTACCCTTTTTCCCCCCCTTTTTGGGTGGGCCGGTCTTTCTTTTTTTTTAAAAACCCCGTTTTAAAAATGTTTGGGGTGGGGTTTTATTAACCCCGTTTTTTTGGGGGGGGGGGGGGGGGGGCGGGGCCCATTTTCTTTTTAAAAAATTTTTTTTAAACCCCTTCCTTAATTACAATTTCAATACTAAAACCAAACCCCCCCCCCTTTTTTTTTTTTTTTTGAAAATTTAGGGGGGAAAAAGGGGGGGGGGGGTGGGGGGGGGGGGGGAAAAAAAAACCCCCCCCCAAAAAAACCCCAAAAAAAAACCCCCCCCCCCCCCAAAAAAAAAATAAATTTTAAAAAACCCTATTTTTTTTAAAATTTTTTAAAGTTGTTGTTTATTTTTTTTTTTTTTTTTTTGGGGAATTTTTTTTTTTGGGGGGGGGGGGGGAAAGGGGGGGGTTTTTTTGGGGGGGGGGGGGAAAAAAGGGGGGGGGGGGTGTGGGGGGGGTGGGGGAAAAATTTTTTAATTTTTGGGGGGGGGGGGGGGGGGGGGTTTAAGGGGGGGGGGGGGGAAAGGGGGGGGGGGGGGGGGGGGGGGAAAAATTTTTTCTTTGGGGAAATGGGAAAGGGGGGGAAAATTTTTTTTTTGGGGGGGGGGGGGGAAAAAAAAGGGGGGGGGGGGGGGGGGGGGGGGGGGAAAAAAAAATTTTGGGGGGGGGGGGGGGGGGGCAATTTTTTAAAAAAGGGGGGGGGGGGGGGGGGGGGGGGAAAAAAAAAAGGGGGGGGGGGGGATGGGGGGTTTTTTACCCCTTTTTTTGGGGGGGGGGGGGGGTAAAAAAAAAAAAGGGGGGGGGGGGGGGGGGGAGGGGGTTTTAAAAAAAAAAGGGGGGTTTTAAAAAAAATGGGAAAAAAGGGGGGGGGGGGGGGGGGGGGGTGGGGGGGGGGAAAAAAGGGGGGGGTTTTTTTTTGGGGGGGGGGGGGGGGGGGGGGGGGGGTAAAGGGGGGGGGGGGGGGGGGGGAAAATTTTTTAAAAATTTTTTTTATGGGGGACCGGGGGGAAAAAATTTTGGGGGGGGGGGGGGGGGGGGAAAATTTTCAAATTTTGGGGGGGGTTTTTGTTTAAATTTTTGCCCCTTTTTTTTTTTTACGTTTTTTTTTTTAATTTTTTTTAGGGGGGTTTTTTTTCCTTTTTTATTTTAATTTTTTTTTTTGACTTTTCGACATTTTTTTTATTTTTTTCCCGGTTCCCGCAAATTTTTCCTTTTTTTTCCCAAAATTTTTTTTTTGGGCAATTTTTTCCCCCTTTTTTTTTTTGTCTTCTTTGCCACTTTTTCTTTCTCTCTTTTTGTTTTTGTCCCTTTTCACCTTTTTTCCCCCTCCCCTTTTTTTTTTTCTTTTCCCCCTTTTTCCACTTTATCTCTTACTCTCTTTTTTGTTTATTTTTCCCCCCTTTTCACACTTTATTCTTACTCTCTTTCTTTTTTTCGTCTTCTTTGTCACCTTATCCTTACTCTTCTTCTTTGTTTTTTCTTTTTCTTTGCACACTTTTTCTTTCTTCTCTTTTGTTTATTTCGTTCCTTTGGGGCCCCTTTATCTCTTTCTTCTTTTGTTTTTTGTCTTTTGTCCACTTTTTTTCTTCTCCGTTTTTTTGTTCCTTTTACCTTTTCTTTTTTTTTGTTTTTTTCCCCTTTTCCTTTTTTCTCTCTCTTTTTTTGTTTTTTTCTCCTTTTCCCTTTTTTCTTTATCTTCCCTTTTTTTATTTTCCCCCTTGTCCATTTTTTCTTCTTTTCCCCTTTTTTTTTTTCTCCCCCTTTGTCCCTTTAAACCCCTTTTTTCTCTTTCTTTTTTTTGTTTTTGTCCTTTTCCACTTCTCTTCTTTTTTTTTCCTTTGTCACACTTTATCCTTCTCTCTTTTTTTTATTGTCTCCCTTTTCAACTTTATATTTACTCTCTCTTCTTTTTTTTTGCTCTTTTGCCACTTTTTTTTTTCTTCTTTTTTTTTTTCCTTTTTTTAACCCTTTTTTTTCTTCCCCTTTTTTGTTTTTTTCCCTTTTCAATTTTTTTTACTCCTCTTTTGTTATTTTGTTCCCTTTTTCCACTTTATCTCTTACTCTCTTTTGTTTATTTCTCTCCCTTTTTCACACTTTTCTTTCTCTCTCTTCTTGTTTATTTCGTCTCCTTTGTCACCTTTATCTCTTACTCTTTTCTTTTTTCCCTTTTGTCCCTTTAACCCTTTTTCTCTTCTTTCTTCTTTTTATTTCATTCCTTTTCCCCTTTTTCCTTTCTCCTCCTTTTGTTTTAAAATTTTCCCCCTTTTCCCCACTATTCTTCCTCCCCTTTTTTTTTTCTCCTTTTCAACTTACCTTACCTCTCTTTTTTTATTTTTCTTCCTTTTTCCAAACTTTTTTTTTTATTTCCCCCTTTCACCCGGGGCAACCCTTTACACCTTTTTTTTGGGGATTTGTTTCCCTTTTACAACCAAACATTTCTTTTTTTTTTCCCCTTTTTCCAAAATTATCCTTTCTCTCTTTCTTTTTTTTCGTTTCCTTTTCCTTTTTTCTCTCTCTTTTTTTCTTTCTTTTTCCCCACATTCTTCCTTCTTTTTTTATTTTTTTTCCCCTTTTCACATTTATATCTTACTTCCTTTTTGGTTTTTTCTCTCTTTGTCACAACCTTACCTTTTTTTTTCTATTTTTCCCCTTTCCACTTTTTTTTATTCTTTCTTTTATTTCTTTTTTCCCCCATTTACCCTTTTTTCCTTTTCCCCATTCGGGTTTTTTACCTTTTCCCCCACCCTTTTTCTTTTTTTTTTTTGTCTCCTTTGTCACACTTTATCTCATACTCTCTCTTCTTGTTTATTTCGTCTTCTTTGTCACACTTTATCTCTTACTCTCTTCTTTGGTTCTCTCGTCTGATGTCACTTACACTAAACGACGTTAAATGAACGAACGAATACTCCCTCACTTACTCGCTTAAAATCACTCATTCACTCGCTCACTAATTCATTCACTCACTCACTCATTCACATACTCGCTCACAATCTGAGCCGTTATGGAACGACCTTCAAGCCTATATACATCCCAGTCATTCTTCACAGTGGCCTAACTAGAATAGACTGCCTGCAACACCAGGCAGGTCAGCGCTTCTGGCAGCGACGGATCCAATTGGTGTGGATGATGGAATGGCTTTATTCCAGGGCACAGAAAGCGAACGTGATGTTCTTTAACCCTTTCACGCTCTCACTCTATCCAACAATTAACTCTCTCTCTCTCTCTCTCTGTCTCTCTCTCTCCTCTCTTCTCTCTCTCTCTCTCTCTCTCTCTCTCTGCCTGCCACACCATGCCTCACTAGTCGATTAACCCTTTCACTCCCTCACTCTATCCTCCACCAGTCCTTAATCCTTTCACTCCCTCACCCCGTCCAACAGTGAGTTAACTCTCTTTCTCTGTCACACCACGCCTTACCAGTCGATTAACCCTTCTCACTTCCTCATTCTATCCACAGTCTTTTTTAAAGTCGTTTTATCCTATTAAACCTTTCAGGCTTCATCCCACCTTTGTTTAACCCTTTTACTCCCTTCCCAAAAAAACCCCGGGGTTTTTTAAACCCCTTTCACTCCCTCACCCATTAAACCAGTTGGGTAACTTTTCCCCTCACCCAACCACCGCCTTTAAAAACCTTTTTCACTCCCTCCCCTTTTCCACCAGCCCTTTTAAACCCTTTAAACTCCCTAAACCTCCCATCAGTCCTTTTTAACCTTTTCCCTCACGGGGTTTAACCACATCTTTCCTACTGTTTGAACAGGATGGGGGAGTAAAAGGGGGCCCAAAAACAGGTTTACTACGGGGAAAAATGGGGATGGGGGAATAAAAGGGTTAACAACTTTTTCACGGGGGGTGAACGGGGGATGGGGGGGCAAAGTGTTAAAAACATTTTTCAACTGAAAACCCGGAGAGGGGCAATGTTTTAAAAAAATCTTTCACACTGAGGAACGGGGGATGGGGAGAAAAGGGGGGTTAAAAAAATTTTTCACATTTATGAACAGGAGGGAGGGGGGGCAAAGGGTTCCAACATCCCTACTGTTAACGGGATGGGGAAAGCAAAGTTTAACAACTTTTCACACTGAGAACAGGTGGGGGATCAAAGGGGGTTAAAAACTTTTTCACTACGGGAGGAACAGAGCGGGGAACCAAAAGGGGTTAACAACCCCTTTTCACTCTAGGAACAATTAGGGAGGGGGAAAGTTTAAAAAACATTTTTCACTACGATGAACAGAGCGAGGAACCAAAAAAGGGTTTAAACCCAACTCTTTCACTACTGGTGAACGGGTTAAAGGGATAAAGTTTAAAAAAACATTTTTCACTACTGGGGAACAAGCGAGAAACCCAAAAGGGGGGTTTAAACAACACCTTTCACTACGGAGAACGGGTTGAGGGGTAAAGGGGGAACCCAACACTTTCACTACTGAGGAAAGGTTGAGGGATAAAAGGGGGGTTAACAACTTTTTTCACTCGATGAACTTGGGGGAGGGGAAAGGGTTTAAACAACTTTTTTCCACTACGGATGAACGGGGTGAGGGGGGGGAAAAAGGGTTTTTAACATCTTTCCACTAGGAACAGGGGGGGGAGGGGAAAGGGTAAAAAACACCTTTCACTACGGAGAACATTGGGGGAGTAAAAGGGGAAACAACTTCCCTTTCACTACGGATAAATAGAGAGAAAAAGTAAAAAAGTTTTTTAAAAACAAAAAAAACCCTTTCCCCTTTTTACTTTTTTTTGGGGAACAGGTTTGGGGGGGGAATGGGGGGTTTAAACCCAACCCCCCTTTTTTTTTTCCCATTTTAGGGGGTAAAAAAACGGGTTTTTAAGGGGAGGGGAAAGGGGTTTAACAAACATTTTTCACTACTAAAAGGGAAAAAGGGGGGGGAAGCCAAAATTTTTTTAACTTTTTTCCACTGGGGGATAAAAGGGTTTTTTTGGGAGGGAGGGGGAAAGGGTTAACAAAATCTTTCATTTCCCCTGATAAAACGGGAAAATTTGAGGGAGTGAAAGTTTTTAACAATTTTTCTTTCACTACTAGGAACAGAGAGGGAAGTAAAAGGGGTTTAACAAACCCTTTCACTACTGATGAACAGGGCGGGGGTAGTGAAAGGATTTAACAACATTTTCGCAAGGGCGGGGGAAAAAAAGGGGGAAAACAACAGGGTTTCACTACTGATGAAAAGGGGAAAAGGGAATTTAAAGGGGTTTAAACAATATTTTTCCCAACTACTGATGAACGGGAAATGAGGAAGGGGAAAGGGGGGGTTAACAACATCTTTCACTACGGTGAACGGGCGGGGGAGTAAAGGGTTTAAAACTTTTGTTTCACTACTGGTGAACATGGTGAGGGAGGGAAAGGGGGTTAACGATCAAACCCTGGTGGTAGTTGAAAGCGA
>JAPXFY010003861.1:12500-20020 GCA_030674185.1 Monoplex corrugatus | reverse complement strand
CATCGAACTCGATGATACTGACGGTTGACAAGTGATGTTTTTGTTATATGTTTGTTGAGCCAGCTGGTGAAGGTGCATTCTTGTCAGATGATCAAACCATTTCATCCTTTTGATGAATATGATGGTGGACCGATGTTTTTCCAACCTTGTCACTGATCTTGGTGTTTCTCATCATGCCATGTCTGGTCTTGTTTACAGTTCTTTTCAGACAACGCATGTTGCAGGTAGTAACTTTGTGTTTTAGGGGCTTGGCCAATGTCTCATTCTGGCACTGGTAAGTAAGGGTGGGGGTGAAAATAGAACTGATGGCAACTAAACGGAAAACTGCTGGTACGATTTAAACTGACAGTTAGGACGATAAAAAAATCTTCGCCATCGTGGTCTGATCAAAATATCATGGATCTAATATCTTGTTTTCATTCTGAGTCGTTGTTTGTGGTAGACTAAACACGAAATCTACGGCATCAATCAGGCTCAGAATGCACTACTTCACTGTACTGCAACATCTCTCGGATCATGTGGCAGCCAGTTACTGAGACACGACTAGAAATGAGTGTGGGTGGGATGTGCAATATTCATGTGGACAGGCGAAGAACATGCATCCAGTCTGTACATATCTGGAAAATGTTGACCCAATCATTCTATACTGTGTCTGCCAGATAAACTGTCTCAATCCTGCTAAAGTCAGCATGCATGGTGTGTGTTTAAAAGCATATGTTAAATGGAAAACGTTATGTCTTTTGTACCACAAAAGACATAACGTTTTCCATTTAACATAAATGTAAAAACACAAAGAGTTGTAAATCCAACTGGATTTGCATAGGGTACGGGCATTAGGCTCTATGGGTTACTGCCCACCTCAAACCAAGTAGCCCCCAGATAGTAAGGTACTGATCCGCCGCCTGTCTGGAACTTGGAATTGATCAACAGTACTGGGCAAACCAGAGAAAGTACAAATGAAGCCATCAGTCATATAATTGACCACTTGGAATGTCAGGACCATGTGGACTGGCCTCACAGACCAGCAGAAGATCAATTACAGCTAGATGACAGCAATCACTGAGCCAAGAAAAAGGAACATTGACTGAGTGGTTCTGCAAGAGACCAAGCTTCCTGCCAATAGAACTTTAGAGACATAAGGGTAATTTACTCTGGCAAAGTGTAACGGTTCCAGAATGGTTCCCAAGCAAACTGATCTGTTTGCATTCAGTTTTATCTGGCTGAACCGTCTGGGTCGACCTCACGATGTACCATTCTTTACATAGCATAGTCGCTGAAACATGCGTGGCCACTTGTTTACACTTGACCAAGGCTAACTGGCAGACAATTTGCCCCTGTCTTGTTTTGCTACATTAGGTACGCATTTTGATTCTACTTGTGTGTTTTTGAGAGCACCTGGTGTAAAGTGGAATGAACATGAGACCAAATTATTTCTGCCTTTCCAAACTTTAAATGTATGTATTGCAATGTCATTGAATTGTACGAATCCTTCACTGCAAAAGCCACGTGCAGCACAAAACCATATAAACATGGTGCTTTGTGGACAATATCATGTTCCTTTCTGAAGTAGATGTTTATCACCCTGCATTCCACATAAATTTTCTCGGCATAGGATCGGGGTCTGTGCACTGTCGGTACGCTTTTATCATGCTACTGTGAACAGGGCAAAATGGTCCAGAACGGTTCAGAAGTGAAACGGTCCCGGAATGTTTCAGAAACTGGTCCAGTGTTAATCACCCTGTATCCTGACAGAAGAAGATGCCCATTATGACACAGGTCAGTTATGCCACATGTCAGTTATGCCACAGGTCAGTTATGCCTCAGGTCAGTTATGCCACAGACCCCGTTAAGCTTATGCCACATGTCTGCTCTGCGGGTCTGTGCGTGTATACACCTGTGAGAGAAGGCGGGACTGTTGAGCACCACTGACAGGGGGAAAGCCCGCCACATGCCGTGAGTTCTTGCCTTTTGTGACATTTTATCTCGAGTGGATTACTGATCCGAAACGCAATTACGTGACATAATTACGATACATGACGCTGGCCCAAAACATGTTATACGGACAAACGGAAAACTGAATTATTACTACAGCTTACCACAACACCTGACAGGCTTTGAACATACCTATGTAATGTCGAATGTACCAAGAAACAGATGAGAAATCACTGGCAATACAAACAAACACACACACACACACACACACACACACACACACACACACACACACACACACACACGTACACACACACACACACGTACACACACACATACACACACACGTACACACACACACACACACGTACACACACACATACACACACACACAACTACACATACACACACACACACATACATACACACACACACATACACACTCACAACTACACATACACACAGAGAGAAACACACTTACACACACACCACACACACACACACACACATATATATATATATATATATATATATGTATATATATATATATATATGTACATATACATGCATGTATATATATAATATATATATATATATATATATATATATGTATATATATACACGCGCGAGAGCGCATACATGCATGCATGTATTAACATGCCCAGAATTACACAAAGGTACAGTAATCGCTAAATCAAAGCAATCTTTGTATATTTCATTACATATTCATTATTTGTTCATCATGGCTATTTTAAAGTATTCTCACAATATTATAGGAGGGGATAATTAAGAAGCAGACTGATAAACGAAATATCTACCCTGACCACCTCTGTTTTGTAGTGTTATTTTTCTTCTTCTGCAATTCATACTGCTAGAGTAGCAATCTTAATTTATCTTGACATCCTCATGTTGACCTCGCAATACTGTTGTTCAAACTTAGTAAAATGTTACGCCTAATTTCAGTTAATTTAAGCAATTTTCTTATTAGGTTAGTTAGCTCCGTTAGTAACCTGAGAGTAGTTCCCCTTGTCAGAGCCCAAGATTACACAATAAAAGTTTTTCCGATCCACTGAAACCCAGCACAAGGATCTTGACAATGTTGCTAGCAACATCTAATCCGCTGCTGGCTCCACATACGTCGGCTGTCATTATGATTCACAACTGATCAAGAGGTAATCGAACACTTTCCACACATCACCATCATGGAAATGGTCGTCTGCCATGGATTAGATATTGCTTGCAACACTGTCAAAATCCTTGTGCTGGGTTTCAGTGGATCAGAAAAACTTTTATTGTGTATTCTTGGACTCTTGGAATGACCAACATGAACATGGTCAACACATAAACAGAAATCCTTATTCAACTGAACTGATCGCATTCAACACACAACCCAGCAAATGTTGCACTTGTGTATGGAAATCAGGCCGGGGGAGGAAGGCGTGCCAGTTATAGCAGATCCCCTTATGTCACAGACATGTTATGTCACAGATCTTTTAAGTCACAGATCTGTAATGTCACAGGTATGTTATGTCACAGTTCCGTTATGTCACAGGTCTGTTACGTTACAGGTATGTCATGTCACAGGTCTTTTATGTCATTGTTGTGTCACATGTCTGTTGTGTGACAGGTATCTTATGTCACAGATCTGTTGTGTGGCAGGTATGTTTCGTCACAGGTAAATTGTCATAGGTATATTATGTCACAGGTAGGTTATGTCACAGGTATATGATGTCACAAGCACATTATGTCACATGTATATTTATCACAGGTTTGTTATGTCGTGGGTATATTATGTCACAAGTATGTTGTCACATGTATATTATATCACAGGTATGTTATGCTATGGATATATCATATCACAGGTATATTATATCACAGGTATATTATGTCATGGGTATGTTATGTCACAGGTATGTTATGTCATAGGTATATTATATCACAGGTATGTTATGTCATGTGTATGAGTATGTCACAGGCATGGTATGTCATGGGTATATTATATCACAGGTATGTTATGTCATAGGTATATTATATCACAGGTATGTTATGTCATGGGTATATTACATCACAGGTGTGTAATGTCATGTGTATATTATGTCACGGGAATGTTATGTCATGTGTATATTATGTCACAGATATGGTATGTCATAAGTATATTCTATCACAGATGTGTTATGTCATGGGTAATATTATATCTGCCTCCGATCCTCTGACTTTTCGCTTTCCACGCACTAAGCTCAATACCTATGGTCCACGAGCCTTCTCTGTTTCTGGTCCACTCTCCTGGAACAAACTTCCTCTCTCAGTCCGTCAGCAACCTACTTTTGCCTCCTTCAAGTCCGCTCTCAAAACTCACCTTTTCTCCTCTGCATAAAGTCCTAACCTCACTCAACCCCCCTCTGCAGCCTGTCTCCGCTCGGAGGGGAATCACTTTGTTTTAATATATAATTGTATATGATGTGCTCTCTGTGGTTTTCCATTGGTTTTATTCTTGCTTTTATTGCTTTTATTCTTTTCTCCCCATTTGTGGCCATGCATGTGTGTGTGTGTGTGTGTGTGTGTGTGTGTGTGTGTGTGTGTGTGTGTGTGTGTGTGTGTGTGTGCGTGCGTGCGTGCGTGCGTGTGTGCGTGTGTGTCTTTTCGGCGCTTGGATTTGATTTTGTCGAGATTTGCGCTATATAAATATTGTAATTATTATGTATGCATGTGCGTACGTATGTATGTATGTATGTATGTATACGCTTAGATTTATGTATGTATGTATGCATGTATACGCTCAGCTTAGATTTATGTATGTAAGTATGTAAGCATGTATGTATGCATGTATACGCTCATATGTATGTAGGTATGTATGCATGTATACGCTCAGCGCTTAGATTTGATTTTGTCAAGATTTTGCGCTATATAAATAAAATATATTATTATTATTATTATGTCATGGGTATGTTATGTCACAGGTATGTTATGTCATGAATATGTTATGTCACAGGTATGTTATGTCATAGGTATAATTATCATATCATAGGTATATTATATCACATGTATGTTATGTCATGGGTATGTTATATCACAGGTATGTTATGTCACAGGTATATTATATCACAGTTATGTTATGCCATGGGTATGTTATATCACAGGTGTGTTATGTCATGGGTATATTATGTCACAGGCACATTATGTGACAGGTATATTATATCACAGATGTGTTATGTCACAGGTATATTATATTATAGTTATGTTATGTCATGTGTATATTATGTCACAGGTATGTTATGTCACAGGTATATTATATCACAGGTGTGTTATGTCATGGACATATTATGTCACAGGTATATGTCATAGGTATATTATATCACAGGTATGTTAGGTCATAGGTATATTATACCACATGTATGTTATGTCATAGGTGTATTATATCACAGGTATGTTATGTCATGGGTATATTATGTCACAGGTATGTTATGTCATTGGTATATTATGTCAAAGGTATGTTATGTCATGTGTATGAGTATGTCACAGGCATGGTATGTCATGGGTATATTATATCACAGGTATGTTATGTCATAGGTATATTATATCACAGGTATGTTATGTCATGGGTATATTACATCACAGGTGTGTAATGTCATGTGTATATTATGTCACGGGAATGTTATGTCATGTGTATATTATGTCACAGATATGGTATGTCATAAGTATATTCTATCACAGATGTGTTATGTCATGGGTATATTATATCACAGGTATGTTATGTCATGGGTATATTATGTCACAGGCATGTTATGATGCAGATCTCTTATGCCACACGTCTGTTATTTCACAGGTGTGTTATGTCCATTGTCCCTATTGTCACAGGTGTGTTATGTCCATTGTCTGTGTCACAGATGTGTTATGTCACAGGTGTGTTACATCACAGGTCTGTTATGTGACAGGTCTGTTGTGTCATAGGTCTGTTGTGTCTCAGGTCTGTTATGTCACATGTCTGGTTATATCATGGTTATGTCAAAGGTCTATTGTGTCACTGATATGTCACAGGTCTGTTATGTTATTGTAATGTCACAGGTATGTTATGTCATCAGGCTTATGTCACTGTTATGTCACAGGTCTTTCATGCCATTATAATGTCACATGTATGTTATGTCACAGGTATGTTTTGTCACTAGTCTGTTATGTCACTGTTATGTCATAAGTCTTATGTCACAAGTCTGTCATGTCACAGGTCTGTCAGTAATGACACAAGTGAGTTACGTCATAAGCCCATTATGCCACATATATATTGTCACAGATCCATTATGTCACAGATCCATTATGTTACAGATCCATTATGTCACAGAGCCATTATGTCACAGGTCCATTATGTCACAGATCTATTATTCCACAGGTCTGATACATCACTGGTCAGCTATGCCATATGCCTTATGCTATATGTCTGCTACGAATATCTGTGCATGCACGCGCCTTCGTGTCTGTAAGAGAAAGCAGGGCTGGTGAACCCCACTGACAGGAGAACGTTCACCACAAGCCTTAAGTCCTTGCCCTTTGCACTGTTTTATCTAAATGTCAGGAGTGATTGCTGTAGGCTTTTGAACCAACATGACAATTAAGATTACATGACGTTGGCACAAAACTTGGTCTGAATTTCATTGTGTCTTTTTAGAACAACATGCTAATGACAGGCAACAAGGGCCAGATGCATATGGAGGACCATGATCGCCTGCGTTATTTGGCAAGGCACTTGGTGATGCTAATGATGGTGTTGTTTGACAGATTATAATCAGAATCACTCTCCATTTAAAATGGAGTGGAGCAGGGCTCCATTTACGCCCTGACGCTCTTCGGGATCTTCTCACATCATACCGTTGTACGGTTTCAGAGCATCTGATCATAAAGTGTACTTAAACACCAGGTCTGATGACAAGCTCTTCAGCCTTGCACACTTCAGAGTGAGGACCAAAGTACATCAGGTCGTGATCCAGGAAATACCCTTCACTGATGACGCCACCTTGACATCTCACATATAGCGTAGTCTTCAGAGGATAGTGAGTTCCCTAGCTCCTGATTGCCAAGACTATTACGGTGTCCCAGATTCTTTCAAGTCTGCTATTGTTCACCCTCTCCTCAAGAAATACAATTTAGACCCAAATGAACTGAAAAATTACCGGCCTATATCTAATCTCTCCTTCTTGTCAAAACTCATCGAAAAAGTTGTCCTCAACCAGCTGAACTCTCACCTGTCTGCCAACAATCTCCTCAATCCTTTCCAGTCAGCCTACCGCCAGTGCCATAGCACTGAAACTGCCCTGCTACACATTCTCAACAATCTCCTCCTTGCAACTGATACTGGCAAAGTCTCTCTCCTCACACTCCTTGATCTGTCTGCAGCCTTTGATACCATTGATCATGGTATTCTCCTTTCTAGACTTCATCATACTTTTGGCATCTCTGACATTGCTCTCTCCTGGTTCACTTCATATCTATCAAACAGAAAACAAACTGTTCTCATCAATGGCACTTACTCTCAACCTGCATACCTGACCTGTGGTGTTCCACAAGGATCTGTCCTTGGCCCTGTTCTTTTCACTCTTTAC
>JAPXFY010003861.1:0-7500 GCA_030674185.1 Monoplex corrugatus | reverse complement strand
GTGTGTATGCAAGTATGTGTGTGTATGTGTGTGTGCGTGTGTGTGTGTATGCGTTTGTGTGTGTGTGTGTGTGTGTGTGTGTGTGTGTGTGTGTGTATGTGTGTGTGGGAGTGTGAGAGAGAGAGAGAGAGAGAGAGAGAGAGAGAGCTAAAGCATTGCACAGCAGGCTTGTATCCTTTACTGAGTATATCTAGTCAGTATTCATTCAAAATCTGAGAAAAAACAAACAAACAAACAAAACGAAAAATAATCTGATTAATCACCAACACTGCTACAACACTGAGGCCATTAATTGTTCCATCTGAAAATTCATATCTGTGATTTATGATATCAGCTCACGAATCTGATGCACACACGTTGAAAACAAAGCAATAAATTATCACCTATATTCATGGATCAGTCTGTATATAAAGACAGACGTGGAGCCAGTAAAGGAAAGCTGAAAAATGTCTGTATGCTACAGTGTCAATAGACTCTTTTCGTGTATTGTATACTAATCACTACACATTAAGGATCCAGTCTGTGTTTGACTTTGAAGGCAGGCAATAAGGAGTGTGAAAGAAAATGTCTTCAATCCAGCCATTTCACTTGAGTCTGATGCCCTTCTGCTGTTGCCGTTTTTTTTTTCTTCACTATCTGGGTTCGAACCTGTGTCTCCAAGGTGTTCAGGTGCCTCAAGGCCAGGACATCCTTGTGAGGATTGCCTTTACCACTTAGCTTTCAGACGCCTGCTGTACATAGGGAAATGTGAAACCTTATGAAGTTCACTGTTGTCCCTACTTGACCAGATCAGCTGAAACACACTTTTCAGCTGCTTCTGTCATTGTCTTTTCGCTCTGGTCCTCTTTTTCCTAGAAATTACATGTAAGGTTTGTTTCATGAGATCATCGGTAATTTTTCCTACCAGCTCCCTTGCTCCAACCTCTATAACGATGACATGAATTTCTTTAAGAAGTAGACTGACATATTTTTCACTCTTGTAGAAATACATGTAGGCTTCCTCAATTCCATTTTCATATGGCACAGTGAGCTTGATCACAATTATTGGTCTTGATGAATGCGAGTACTCCTGCCAATCATTTCTGGGTTTCTTTGTTTCTGGGTTTCTTTGTTTCTGGGTTTCTTTCTTTCTTTCTTTTTCTTTCGTTTATCTTTCTTTCTTTTCTTTCTTTCTTTGCTTCTTTCTTTCTCTCTCTCTTTCCTTTTCAATCTCAAAGATGTGCTGTGCACTTCTAGTCACCTGCTCTATGCAATGGACCCTCCTTCCATTCTTTAGATATCACAGCTTTTGCAGGCCGAAGTTTGCTGCTTTCTGTTGAAAAGAATGTTTCCAGAAGTTTTTGTGGCTGATTTTCTCCTTGAACTACTGATCATTTGTGCGATCTCTTAAAGCACTTGGTTGTGCCTCCATGTGTCTCTTCCTTGGGTTAGCTCTACTTTGCAAGAGCTCAGGACAAGTCCCACCATTTGTTTGCTCTGGCAGAGTGAACATTCAGGGTCATCTGATGTCCCCCATTTCACCAAATTTGTATTGTAGTGCAGGAGGCCATAGATACAGATCTGACGATGTAACTGATCCTGAAAGATGCTCTATGCCACATGTCATTCCAGCTGAGACTTCTACAGGGTGTATTTTTGGTTGTGTTATCCATTCCCCTTATTGGCCTTGCTGGACTGCTTTCTGGATTCTTTTGACTTACCTCTTCTTTCTTGATTTCTTGTATCACCATGTCTGTTTTTCACTTTTCCTTTGCTTTTGACAACCATTACATTTTTATTGATCCTGGTCCTTACCTATTGATTTGCACTTGTCCTATCATATCAGACTTTCCTTCACCACGTCCATTGTCTCATAGACTTTCCATTTTCATCGTGGGGTGCATTGAGTTCTCAATTTTGTCGTCCAAATCGCTAAGTATTCTTAGAAACGTGACCTTTTGCACATTTCACTGCTCATCAATGGATTTTAGAGATACCTTCTGATTTAAATGGCGACAACAGAAGAGTGCAAACCAGTCTTCAAACCATTATTAGCTAAGGGGATATCACATAATTCCATTCCATGACCAAAACGATTACCAGAACAAAGTGAATGGAAGGCAAATGACACTATTGCATATTTGGTTGGTTGGTTGGTTGGTTGGTTGGTTGGTTGGTTGGTTGGTTGGTTGGTTGGTTGGTTGGTGGGTTGGTTGGTTGGTTGGATGGTTGGTTCATTGACTTTAAGCTGTCAGCATCACGTTTGAATTTATTTGATGGTTTTTTTCAGTTTCTACTAAGAAAACGTTTTTCTACAGTTTCATTCGGATGCAGTGTCAAAACAAAGTTGACATTGGACCTTCCGAAGTTAGTTTAATATGAAAGTCATTCCTTTCTTCTTGAAAGGAGACCATTCAAAGACCACTGCCTGGCTCGTTGACACTCCCACGGACTGAGCCTGCTGAAGCTTTCGCCAACTGCACCTGCTGTCAACAAGACCAAACAGCTGAACATATAAAAAAGCGATGTCGCCTCTATCAAGTGGAGCAACAGGCGACAACTCCTCTGACAACCAAGCTTCATGGATACCGATAGGAAAGGGAAACAAATTGTTCACAATCATCACCAGATGTGGCTTGACTATGTAGACAGTGAACTAAAGAAGAAGAAGCAGAAGTTGCCTGCACTCCGTGGCCCATTAGGAGCCACTATTTACATCATTTACTTTTCTTTTATTTTGGCTGGCCATTATATGTGTAGAAATATGATAGTGGTTTCCCGTTGTCTTCCATCAGTTTTTGTACTGACTCTCCACTTTCCTTTGTTGTTCCCACAACTACCCACAAGGTAGTGGGGCTGATTTTCTGTCAGGGTTTACTCCCTCAGCCTTAGTGTCTCCCAAGATAACCACAAGGCAGTGGTGATTTTTCGCTCGGGTCTATTCCCTTAGGCTTGGTTTCACCCGAGACACCCACAAGGCAGTGGTGCTGTTTACCCATAGCCGGGCATCTGGGCACCGGGGCATGTCCACACGCCAGTGGGCCTCTGTGCCACACATCTGGGGGCCAGACCTGCTCCAAGTCCCTCGAGGATTTATCCTGAGTCAGTGAGGTGTTCAGTTACCGTGTATCACTACGGGAGGCATAACGTAGGGCTTTCTGATGGATGACACTCTTCTCAATAGACATTTCTGACTCAAACAGCTGTAGTTTTTGAGCACTTCACTGCAGACACAATATATGGTTTGATGACGGGAAATGCATGTTAATGTTTACTAATGTTAATGTTTACCAATAAACATTAAAGTGGGTGAATGGAACCGAGAAAATCGTTCTCTCTCTCTCTCTCTCTCTCTCTCTCTCTCTCTCTCTCTCTCTCTCTCTCTCTCTCTCCCTCCCTCTCTCTCTCTCTGTGTCTCTTTTTCACTCTCTCTCTCTCTCTTTCTGTCTGTCTGTCTGTCTCTCTCTCTCTCTTCTGCCTGTCTGTCTGTCTGTCTGTCTGTCTCACTCTCTCTCTCAAATATACAGACACACACTTTTCTCCACTTGATAGAAGCACTTTTCCTTTTAAAAATAGGGAGTGGGGTGGAAGGGCATTAAAAAAGAGACAATTGTTTTCTATGTTTAGGACCATGGGCAGAAGAAACGTAACACATGGGATCTTGACTATGACCAGTATCATGACAGGTGAGTCTAACACAACTGCAAACTTTATTGATTTTGACTCTATGCCATTAGTCCAAATTATGAAATGGACAGGTACACTGTATACGCCATCAATAATTACATTGGGATTGTTTGGCAACGTGATGACTATCATCCTTGTTCATCGATTTCAACACAACCGTTCCTCCTTGGATGGTTATTTGCTGTGTCTAGCTGTGTCTGATCTGTGTTTCATTGTCATGGCACCACTTCGGGGCTGGATTATGACAGTGACTGAGTTCGACTTGATGAGCCTTCATAAAGTTACGTGTAAAATTGGTGAATTTATCGTAAACATGACCGCTACCTGCTCTGCATGGTTGGTGGTAGTGATGGCGACACACAGGGCCATGTCTGTGGTTTGGCCACATCGTGTCAACGTGATATGTACAGCAAAGATGTCATGGGGTATTATTGTGGGTGTTATTATCTTTTTGAGCTTGGCTTGCTCCCATTTACTTTATGCATTTGAACTTTCAGATGGAATGTGTGTAGTAAAAGATAGCTACGCTGAATTTGCTTATGAATTGTGGTCCACAATCAACCTTCTTCTGACTAGTGCACTGCCTTCTATCTGTCTGATGATCAGCAACATCGTGCTTGTGGTGAAGTTAAGAACGTCAGTTAAAGAAGCTGGTGACCAGTTTACAGCCACAGACAGACAGCAGAATGAGAGAAAACGAGGAGTGAACTCCATAACTCTCACAGCTCTTGTTGTGTCCATCTCCTTTATTGTTTTTACTGTACCTTATGATGTTTTCATTCTGATAAGGAACTCATTTTACGACAGCCCTAAATCAATTGAGCATGAAATAGCTCTGGACTATATAGAGTTTTCTACTTTATGTTTCGACCGATTAAATTATTCCATGAATTTTTATTTGTACTGCCTGACAGGCCAGAGGTTCAGAAAGGAATTCCTAAAGCTCATCGACAGTATTTCTTGCAGCAGGTCTCGAAGAACATGACATGATAATGAATTCTGTGTCACTGATGACCAATTGTTTAGATATTCATCCAGACCATGGTTAAACACAGTACTTTGCAACACCTCTAATAGCACAACTTTATGATAAACAGCAGCAGCAACAACAAAATAGACCTGTCCACTGTGACCAGCGTAAGGCGTTAAAGTCTACACCCTTGGCAAACACAGGCCACATGGCCTATGTTTACATTGGATAAATGGGTCTGACTTAAACTGTGACTGGATAGAGATCAACATGTGAAATACGTAACAAATTGTATTAGACTTTGCATATCTGATTTGTCCAGTCGTCAGTAAAGATACAAAGCACTTGATAATAACGATTTGATATGTCCTTGACACAAAGAATCCACTGAGGGGACGACTGGTCGTGGTATGTCAAACAGTCGCAGTGTAACTCTTTATAAACTTTCTGTGTCGTATAATGGCTTCAGTGATTTGTATGTGCTTATAACAGTTCATGGTAAGATTTTAAGTAACAATTTTTTTTTACTCTTCTGTTCATGATCAATAGCAGCAGCAACACAACAGACCTGTCCACTGTGGCCAGTGAAAGGCGCCAAATTCCACTCCCTTGACAAGGCTAGGTCGTATATCTGATTTGGCGAGTCGTCGGCAAAGATACAAAGACGTCGGTAGTATCAATCTGATATACCTTTGATGCAAAGAATCCAAAGAAGAATGGACTGGTCTAAGTGTGTTAAACATTTCTTGTGGTAAAACTCTTTACAAACTTTCTGCGTCGTATAAAGGTTTCAGTGATTTCTATGTGCACATAACAGTTGATGGTCAGGTTTAAATAACAATATCATCTGACTCTTCTGTTTATTTAAACACACACATAGGAAAAATGAGGACTCGTACCAAGTACTGAATTCACACCCTTTATCTATTTTTCGTCTTCACTCTTCATTCTCCCTTTACATAAAATATAATCACGGGCACTGTCTAAAAGAAAACTATCACGTATACCAAGAAAGACCATGGTGGAAAAGTGTCCATTAAATACGACATTCAAATGTTTTTGCAGTAGTTTCAGGGCATTCCAAATATGGTTGTGTTCTCAATGAAAAAAGTTGACTATTATCTCTTTCTTTATTTCAATATTTACGTGGTGCACATGACAGTTTTCAGTTCTTAGATCACATTTTTCGCTAATATCCTAAAGACAACATGCATCTGAAGTATTTTACTTTGACTTTTTCAATTTTAAGGATTTTGTGAAATATTTTATCATGAAATATCTGAATTGATTTAGATGCTTTTTGTAACTCTGCATACAACATTAGTCACATAATTTTCACTACGAACATAAAACATCATGATGTATATGTATAATATATACATTTCACAGTTACAGTGTCACATGCAATGGTTGAAAGTGGAAGAGAAGTAACTCTTAACAGATGTTTTGTATCACAAAAGGGGACAGTCATCATCTTCAGTATAATGATGGCTGGATATTACATATTCATTACTTGCTTAGGCCTCCAGCTTTCAAAGAAATACATGTATTTAAAAATAGTTTCGCGTTGATTAAGGCGTCTGGGCTCAATGTTTCACTCCCAGGCATTTAACAGAAGTTGGTTGTTTGTTGTTGTTGAAGTTTTCTCGTTGTCGTTTTGTTATTATATTTTGTTATTGTTTTCATTCTCATTTTTAGACTTCTGCTTTTCTCAGGTGTTTCTGTAGACGTTATTTTGCTTACACTGTGCAGACGTTATGCTGCTGCACAGTCCGAAAAAAAACTTCTTGATGGTCATGCATGCAATGTGCTTTCATGTTTCCATAAGCCGTCATGACTCACAGAACTTTAACGTGCATACTTGATGGTTTGCATACGTCTACACACGAAGAGAGTGGTTTAGGCACCATCAGGTCTGTGCCCTGGAAAAAAGAAAACTCTGTACTATTTACCCATCAATTTGGAGACAAGATCAAACCCACAGCTTCCGATTGGAAGTCTTATGTCTTATCCATATAACTAACGCACCTGTCAATACAAGTTTTAAACATTGCAATCCACAGCTCACCAATTGGCTCAGGAAGTGGCATCGTTGACTACGTGTTGTCAGTATGTAACTCAAACACAGCCAAGTCCATAATCCTAGCAGATCACATGGTGTAGTGGTAAACACGATGGGCTACTGACAGGGAGATCGTGGATTCAAACCTGCAGCAGTCAAAAAAAATAATGTGGGCTATTTCAGCTCAGACCGCCTCCTACCCACAATCCAGCGTGCTAAGAAGTCGTTGGGAAGACTGGAACCACACTGTCGAGTCCCACCTACTTCGTGGATGCAATACTTACTGAAGGTATTCTTCAAATCTATAGACCTACGCCACAGGTGTCAGAATATCCCAGGACCCTTAGCCGCCATGATATATGATTAAAGTAAGTACAAACAACAACCCTGTTACACAATCTCACTCACAAAATGCAAATCATTCAATCGTTATTATCATCCCCATTTTAATTATTATAGCATACTAAAACATTTTCACACATTCTAAGCTCTTCATGCCCTGCTCGTTGGGTGACTACAGTTTTGGTGCTATTGGAGGACTACTGGATCACCTAAATGAGCACCATGGAGGTAGTGATATAACTGGTGCACAACATGGGGCAGCAATACAATCATTTAAACATCTATCTTCCTCTGCATAAATCATTTGTGCTTGGCAGTTCTGTAACCTGTACATATTTGATTTTTTTCCCCTCCTTACTTTTCTGGGTGCTGTACTTTAAAGAAAACGACATTGCCCTTATTGCATCCACCCATCACTGTAACAATCGGTATATTCAAACACACCTTCCTGTCAATCGTC
>JAPXFY010003860.1:0-15000 GCA_030674185.1 Monoplex corrugatus | reverse complement strand
TCTAGCATTCTGCTGTCTACCACTGTTAATCTGCTTTTACAACAGCATGAAGGATTAGTGTAATAATATCTTTTCAAAGAACACCAATCCTTAAACACTTAAAATGTACCGCAACACTTTTCATTATATATATATATAATGTATAGAAACTCCACAATTCCTACTTAAACTAGCAAGCCTTATGCTTTTAGCACACTTTGTCTAGCCTATCTGCTGGGTTACCCGTAAGAGGGAACCAGATTTGATTGCCCATATGTACATATACATATCATCATCATCATCAGGTGCCCTGCCGCATGGCGTTGGCGATCATGGACTTCCATCTGTCTCTGTCTCTCGTTGTCCCTAGCATCTCTCCCACCCCTCTCGTCCCCAGCCACTCTGCAAGTCCGTCCAGCATTTTCTCCCTGGGTCTACCGGGTGCTCTCTTTCCCTCCAGATTTCCCGTTGTGACCAGGTGCTCCAAATCCCCCTTCCTCATAAAATGGCCTATAAATGTTGCCTGTCTTTTCCTAATCTTCCTTATGAGTGATCTACTTGTGTCTGCCTCCATCAAGACTGTCTCGTTTGTTTTCTTTGCTGTCCATGGAACTCTCAACATTCTTCTTAGAAACTACATCTCGGCTGCCTCAATCTTGTTCTGGCTTTGTTTGTTGACTGTCCACGCCTCGCATCCGTGCAACTTTATTGGTTCTATAAAACATTCAAGAACTCTTTTTCTGGTATCTGGTGTTGATTGACAGGCATTTGTTGGTAAGAATGCTTGTCATCTACTTGAATGCTGTTTTGGCTTGGCCGATTCTGCCGGCAATTTCTGATGTGCATCTGCCGTCTGATGAAATGATCGTTCCCAGGTATTTGAATTTATCAACCTGTATCAAGGTTGTGCCATTTGCTGTTATTTTGCATGAGGGGATTTCATGTGTTTTACTGATCACCATGACTTCAGTCTTCCTGCTGTTTAGTTCCAGCCCCTTACCTTTGCTTTCTATTTCTAGTATATTCACAAGGTTTTGTAGGTCTCTTTCACTTTCTGCAATTAGCACAGTGTCATCTGCATATCGAATGTTGTTTATCATTTTCCTTCCAACCTTTAATCCAGGGTCTTCTTCTAGGTTTATCATGATGTTTTCACTGTAAAGTGAAAACATCTGGTGACAAAACACAACCCTGTCTGACTCCTCTTTTGATATTTTGGAAAGAGCTTACATTGTTTTCTATTCTCATTGCAGCTGTTTGTTCCCAGTATATATTTCTGATTATTCGTAGATCTTTTCCATCAACATTGAGTCTCTCCAGTTGGTTGATCAATTCATCATGTCTTACCCGATCGAAAGCCTTGGTGTAGTCAACAAAGCATAAATACAAATCCTTGTTCATCTCATTTGACCTCTCTATGATAGTTCTTAGGATGTATATGGCATTAATAGTTCCTTTCCCTTCCACAAATCCACACTGTTCTTCTGCTATTTCTCTTTGGATTCTATTCCTTGTCCTCATCATGATTATTCTTAACAGGATTTTTGTTACATGACTCATCAAACTGATTGTGCGATGGAGTTCGCATTCTATAGCCCCTGTCTTCTTTGGAAGTGCAATGAAAATTGATTTTGACATATCTTTGGGGATTTTTCCAGTGTCGTAAATTTCATTCAGGAGGACTGTTATTTTTTCTATGCCAAATTCCTCCAGGGCTTCAATCATCTCTGTAGTAATGTTGTCTGGTCCTGGGGCTTTTCCCGTTTCATCTTTTTCAGTGCCGCTCTAACTTCATCTTTCATTATGGGTGGTCCTTCAAAGTTCTTTTTTTATAATGTGTTCTTCGTTTCTGTCATCCTCAAAAAAGGTCTTTAATGTACTCTCCCCATCTATCTAATATTTTGTCTTTTTCCATGATAAGCGTGCCATCTTTCGATTTCATCAACCAGTTGATATGCATGTATTTTGTCTGTGGACAATTTCTTCAATTCGTCTGTACATACCCTGAGGATCCGTTTTGTGTCGGTCTTCCATTTCTTTGCACTTTGTTTTCAGCCAAGCTTCCTTAGCTTCATTGCGCCTATCCCTGATCTCCTTGTTTATCTTCCTGTATATCTCCTCATTTCTCTTTGCCTTCCTCCTTTCCTCCATCAAGCCCAAAATTTCATTAATCATCCAGTTCTTTTTTGCTTTTCTATCTGCCTTAGGGATTTCCTCACAAGCTTCATTTATCGAATTCCTCAACTTTGTCCATTGTTCCTCACTGTCACCAGCGTCTTCCAGAGCACTGAATTTGTTTTGAACATGTACATTAAACTTTTTACGTATCACTTCATCTGTCTTTAAGAGTCCAAGGTTTAATTTGATGTTGTTTTTGGTCTCTTTCCTTTTCCTCAATTTCAGTCTGCGCCTGGTAGTGTTTTTGCTGACAGTGAAGAATTTCTAAATCTTTTGTTGATCAGGATGTATTCAATCTGATTTTTGGCATTATCTCCTGGACTCATCCAAGTCGGAGAGACGGGTGGACATCGGGGAAGACCGAGGACGTCGGGAAAGACCGGCGGTGGCAGGGGCTAACTACCCATGCCACTGTAATCAAAAGTTACGTCAACCACAAGGAAAGACAGCCCCAGGATCCACCGAGAGGGGGGAGTAGAGAATGGAGCCACAAGGATTGATCCAACGGATAACGACCCAGGCATGGACAGGACAACGAATCAAGATGACAGCCCCAGGATCCACCGAGAGGGAGGGACGGAAGATGGATTGATTCAACGGATAACGACCTAGGCAGGGACAGGACAGCGACTCAAGACCATCAAGAAAGCAGCTTCACTTGCGAGCAGTGTTGCAGAAAGTTCGGCACCTGGCGAGGGTTGAGGGTGCACCAGGCTAGGGTCTGTATGAGGGAGAGAAGACAGTGCAGATCGACAGATCGTAAGACACGAAGTAAATCATCCCAGGATGAAAACCACAGTGGATCGATTAGTGCTCCAGTCCACTCTCCTTCCATCCAGACCCAGAGCGATGCAGAGCAGCAAACCCAGAAACCAGGGACAAGGAAGCCGAGAATACTGTGGTCCGCTGCCAATGAGAAGGCAAAGTACAAGGTACTGGGAGATAAAGTCAGGAAGAAACTGAAAGAAGCCAAGAAGAATTCCAGCGGAGGCGAAGCCAAAGAGATGTTGGACGTGTTTGCAAACATTATCTACGAGTCGGCGATGGAAGAATTTGGTAGCGGCGAGGTAGAGAAGAAAACACCTTTGCAGAAAGGGGGATTGAGTAGAAGGCAGAGAGTGCTAGCACAACTGAGAAAACAGAAACGTGACTTGCAGAAGTAGAGAAAAAGTGCACCACCAGAAGAACAAGAAGGCCTGAGAATCATGTTTGAAGACCTTAAAAAAAAGAGCAGAGACCTCCAGAGGCAAGAAAGAAGACGCACCAGAAGAAAAGAGAGCAGAAGAGCACGTGAGGAATTTATGAAGAATCCATATGGAGCAGCTAAGAAGTTGTTCACGGAGGCACGGAGCGGGAAGTTGAAGTGTACGAAAGAAGAGCTAGACACTCATGGTAAGCAGACGTACAACGATCCAAAAAGGGATGAGCCGCTGCCAGACATGAAAGGCCTGAAGCATCCGACTGCCCCTGGCATGAGCTTCCAGCTTGGTCCGATCAGAGAAAAAGAAGTGGACGAGTTTGTCAGAAAAGCAAGAGCCAAAAGTGCACCTGGAGGAGATGGCGTGTCCTACAAGGTTTTCAAGTATAGCGACGAGTTGAGGCACACCCTTTTTGAGATGCTAAGAGCTTTGTGGGAAGACAAGGAGCTTGCTGAAGGTTGGTGCAGAGCGAAAGGAGTGTACCTACCAAAGGAACAGAATGCAGAGATTATAGGGCAGTTCCGACCCATCTCCATCATCAATGTGGCGTGCAAGATCTTCATGGGAATACTTGCGAAGAGGACTGTGGCATATCTGCAAAGCAATGGCTATGTGGATGAGAACGTGCAGAAGGCTGGGATACCAGGGATCCCAGGATCCATTGAACACTCTTTTACTATCTGGGATGCAATCCAGGAGGCCAAGAAAACCAAAGGAAGCTTAAGTGTGGTTTGGTTGGATCTGGCGAATGCCTACGGATCCGTTCCCCATGAACTGCTGATGAAAGCAATGGACTTCTTTTACATCCCGCACGAGGTGCAAGGCATCATGAAAGAATACTACGGTAACTTCCAGATGCGATTCTCGACCAAAAACTTCATAACTGAGTGGCACCGATTGGAGATTGGGATCGCAGCCGGCTGCACTATATCTGTCATCTGGTTCATCCTGGTGATGGAGATGCTACTGAGATCTGCAGACTGCGCTGAGGAAAAAGCAAAGGTGAGATCACCAAAGAAAGCCTTCATGGATGACGTGACCTTGCTGACAAGAGATACGGACACAATGCAGGGTGTTTTGACTCGGCTGGATGAGCTGATCACTTGGTCCAGGATGAAGTTTAAAGCCAAGAAATCTAGAAGTCTGACTATTCACAAAGGGAAGCAGAAGCAACAGAAGTTTACAATCGCAGGGGAACAGATGCCTACAGTAAAAGAGCAACCTGTGAAAAGTTTGGGACGTGGTATGCAGGAACCCTGTCGGACAGGATCGGGGTGTGGAAATCATGAAGCAGGCTAAAGATGGGCTGAAAGCGATTGATCAAACAAAACTGCCAGGAAAGTATAAGATATGGTGTTTACAGTTTGCCCTCTACCCTCGACTGGCATGGCCGCTGTTAACGTACGAGGTCGCCGTGTCGAGAGTTGAGATGATCGAGAAAACATGTAACACCTACATCAGGAAGTGGCTGGGGCTGCCTCGCACAACCAACACATCAGCCCTGTACAGACAGAAGGGAGCGCTCCAGCTACCCCTCGCATCCATCGTGGAGATCTACAAGGCAGTAAAGATCAGGACTGTGATGATGCTGAGGGAGTCGAGGGATCAAAAAGTCAGCGACGACCCGCCAGAAGTCAGAACAGCGAGAAAATGGAATGCGGAGGATGCAGCTGACGAGATCATCTCTTCGTTGGAACATGGCAACATTGTAGGTCCAGCACAGACGGGCAGGTTGGGACTTGGCAACGGCGACTTCAGACCTTTTAGGAAGATGTCCCAACGAGACAGAAGAGCAGCTGCAGTAGGGCAGGTGCGAAAGAATGAGGCTGAAAGGCGAAAAGTTCACCTCATCCAGTGTGCTCAACAAGGGCGGGTGACCGGGTGGGAGGAGCATGTAGTGGAAAGAAAGATTGGATGGAGTGAGATCTGGGAGTGGAACACATCGAGGTTAAGCTTTCTTCTCCGGTCCACCTATGATGTTCTGCCTTCACCAGTGAACTTAGTCAGATGGAAGGTCCAGGAAGATGACAAGTGCAGGTGCGGCAAACTAGGAACCATGAAGCATATCCTCTCAAACTGCCACCTGGCCCTGAATAGATACACCTGGAGACACAATGAAGTGCTCAAGGTATTTACCAAGATGGCGGAGCAGGTGGAGGAGGGAAAATACGCTCGTAAGCCGCAGAAACAAGGACTGGGCAAGATCGTGTTTGTACCGCAAGGAAGCAAGGTTCCTGATGGAAAGAAGGCAAGCGAGGCCACGGATGGCCAGTGTGGTGGTCTGTGGGAGGTAGCCGCAGACCTTGAGGGCTACGAGAGATTCTTCCTCATCCCAACAACGAAGAAGCCAGACCTGGTGGTATGGAGCAAGGAAGAGAGAGAGGTGCACCTTGTGGAGCTGACGGTGCCCCACGAAGACAATATCAGGGCTGCACACGAGCGGAAGGAGAATCGCTACGAGGCTCTTGTCGATGAATGCGAGGAGGCGGGATGGAAAGCAACGCACTTCCCAGTCGAAGTCGGCTGCAGAGGTTACATCGCAAACAGCGTCAGAAAGTGGATGAAAAGTGGCTGGACTTGGTCCGAAGAAAGTGAAAACCACGACAAAAGCTCTACAGAAGACCGTAGAGAAAGCAAGTCATTGGATCTGGTTGAAGAGAGAGGACACCTCCTGGAGCGAGTCCTGACGGTTGATGGCAAAGGCATACAGTCGAACTGGCAGGGAGACCTCACATCGGTGAGGGGGCTCGGTGCGTCATTGAAGCTGTAGAGAGGAAGAGCCCGAAACAGCGACGCATTCTCTCCTGATGATCTCCACGCCAGAGTCCGGCCCTCGGAGCTTTCGACTGTTAGCAGTGTAAACTGTTTTCAAAGATTCTTCTATTAGGTTGCTTAAACCAGGTGTTTCCTACTATAAACTCATTTATCTGTGCCCATTCTACAAGTTTCTTACCCCTTTCATTTTGCGTACTAAGGCCATGAGGTCCAACTATATCCTCCACCCTATCCTGTCCCACTTTAGCATTAAAATCTCACATTATTACAGTAACTTCTTGTGATTTACATTGGACTTTGGCCATCTCTAATACTTCGTAGAAGTTGTCGATGTCTTCCTGAGAACTTGCGGATGTTGGTGCATACACCTAAATGATGTTAATATCAAGTGGTTTGCCTCCCAACTTGACCAGCAAAACTCTGTCGGACACAGCCCAGTATCCCTTAACTGCTTTTGATTTGTCTTTGTCCATCATATGCCTACTCCTCTTTCATGTGAGTTACCACCAGAGTATATCATTGTGTATTCTCCTGATGTTATCATGCCTGCCCTCTTCCATCTCACTTCCCCTAGTCCTAAAATACCAATGTTAAGTCTTTCCATCTCTGTCTTGATATTTTCTAATTTACCCTTCTGCAACAGTGTTCTTATATTCCATGTTGCAACTTTGATGTTTTTAAATCTGAGTTTAGGGTTCACAGTAACTTGCTGACGGTCTGGCGTCACCTGCGCCACATGACGGTCCCTGCCGGACGAAGCTGCTCCATAGGAGCACCTATTCACGTTGTTATCGTAATTTATTTTTCTGTTTCTGTCCATGATAACCTGGGAAAAATTACGATGGTGGTTTCCCGTTGCCTTCCATCGGTTTGTGTACGGTCTCTCCGCTAGCATTACTCTCTCCCGAAATGTCCACAAGGCAGTGGAGTTATTCACCCATAGCTTGGGGGTCTGGTTCGTGGGCACCAGGGCATATCCACACGCCGGTGGGCCTGCGTGCATCACGTCTGGGGGCCAGACCTCCTCCGAGTCCTACGAGATTCAGCCTGAGTCCGTGAGGTACTCAGTTACCGCCTGTCGCCACGAGGAGGTACAGCGTAGGGCTTGCTGATGGAGAGGCTATGTACTGGCAGGAAGAGACTTACGCCTTCTGCTCTTCTTTTCGCATGGCTGCAAGCAGCATTGCTAGCCAGCGGTGCAGGCTGAAGCCGACACACTAGACGCATCACATCTGCCAATATGACAAGCATATTATATATATATATATATATATATATATATATATATATATATATATATATATATATATGTATGTATATATTATATATATATATATATATATATACAGAAATACAGACACACAGACACAAGCACACACAGAGACATACACACAGACACAGAGAAAGACACACACTCACACGCACACACACACAAACACATTTACACACTAACGCTCGGACACACGCACTCACACACACACACACACACACACACACACACACACACACACACATACACACACACACACACACAAACACACGGACACACGCACACGGACACACACACACAGATACACACAGAGACAAAGATGCACGGGCACACACTCACACAGACACAGAGAAAGACACAGGAGCACACGCACAAATTAACACACTTACACAATAACACACGGACACACGCACGCACACACACACACACACACACACACACACACACACACACACACACACACACACACACACACCAGATATACTATATATATATATATATATCACCTGTCTCACCTGTCGGCGTCACCGGGAACAGTGTTGGCCGCTGCACATGATGTCCTCACAAGTTGCCTCCAGCACTCTCGATCTTGGCTAAGTCTGACCACCTCCTGGAGTTTCTTGCCACTGATGTTTGTGATGTTTCTAGCAAGTGATGCAGGTGGCCGTCCTCTGTTTCTCTTTCCTTCCACTTTACCTTGGAGGACAGTGGACATCAAGTCTGTTCTCTCATTACGGATTGCGTGTCCAACATATTTCAGTTTCCTCCGTTGTATGAGTACTAGAAGCTTGCGTGTAGTACCCAACTCATTCAGTATGCTTTCATTTGAGCGCCTATCCGTCCATTTGACCCTCAGCAGTCTTCGGTAAAACCACAGCTCTGCTGCTTCCACTCGTCTTTCATCCTCTTTCTTCATTGTCCATGCCTCGCAGCCGTATAACATCACTGGCCAGACAAGACATTTTAAGAGTTTTATCTTAAGGTCTGCTGTTATGCTGTGGTCTTTCCAAATATTGTTCAATTGAACCATACTGTTCTTGGCCATTCCAATTCTCATCTTTATGTCTTTTGAGCATGTTCCATCGTGTGTCTTGACTGAACCTAAATATCTAAAGTCCTTGACATTTTCTAGAGGGACTTGGTTTAGCATGATCTGGTCCTGTCTAGTGTTATATTTGCCTGCAACATGCATAACCTTTGTCTTCTTTGAATTTAAGTCCAGCCCAGCTGCCTTTCCAACCCGGTCTACCCTGTACAGGATCCTCCTAGAGCCTGTAATGTTGTCTGCCAGTAATCCTGTGTCATCTGCGTAGCGTAAATATATATATATATACAGATATATATATTTTTATATGTATAAACAAACACGTTAATATACTAACACACTAATACATGCACACATACCCAAGGACGCACACACACACACACACAAACGCATGCACACACACACACACACACACACACACACACACGCATATACAGAGGTTTTATATATGTATATCTGTCTGTCTCTCT
Source organism: Monoplex corrugatus (assembly GCA_030674185.1). Lineage (NCBI taxonomy): Eukaryota > Metazoa > Mollusca > Gastropoda > Littorinimorpha > Ranellidae > Monoplex > Monoplex corrugatus. The sequence continues at coordinate 6,084 of JAPXFY010003860.1, read as the reverse complement.
TTCACTTTCAAAGAGAAGCACTTTCCGATTAGTTCCCATTCAAAACATTACAATAAATCACATTTTTCCTGATCTGTCACAGCGAGTTATTTGCAGTGATGTGTTTCCTGAAAGAACCATTGCAGAAGGAAAAATGCCACCGAGTGATTTATTATTACATTTCTTTCATCCATCTGCTTGTACCGGTAAGTGTGAAGGGGCAGATCTACTTACCTGTGTTAATATTACAGAACTGGTAGTAGCATTGTGTTCAGTGGGGAGCTGTGTGATTTATTGGTGTTGCTCCAATATATACCAGGCCGTGTGGTCGTGTTGCGTTCTTATTGATCTCACGATCAGTTTACTTACCTGTACAGGCCTGGTTGGTGTACAGGTAGACTGTCGTCTTCCCATCTGACTGCACGGGTTTGACACTGACTGGGGAAACACTTTGTGCGTGCAGTCTTCAGTCCACCCTGCTGTGAATGACCATGTGACTGCACGAGTTTGACACTGACTGGGGAAACACTTTGTGCGTGCAGTCTTCAGTCCACCCAGCTGTGAATGACCATGTGACTTTGCTTGAAAGTTAGGGAATGTACAGCAGGCAGGGACTACAGATGGGCATTGCCGTCATAATGCTGGCCCCAAGAAAAGTTGAGGTCTCTGCCACCTCTCCCCCCTACGACTTCAGGGTTAAGGGTCAACCTTCTGTTCATTCTCTTGGACAAATGCCTGTTGGCCAAAAATTTGTGCTTGTCTTGTCTTGTTTTAAATACGCGTTCTTATTCTTTTTGTGTGTGTGTTTCTTTTTCTGTTTTTTTCTCTTCATTGTCAACTTGATGTCCTGAACCTATGTTGCTGAAATTACACAGTTTCAGTTTCAGTTTCTCAAGAGAAGTCTCCACTCACAGAATGAATTCCATATGCACTAACAGGTGCCATGTGATGGTGATCATGGCACAAGCTTTAAGCCTGCACGTAATCCCATAAGACAGTTGGTGTCTAGCGGTTAGAGAGTTCGCTTAGGAAGTGAACGATTCCGGATTGAATTCCACATCGACACAGATGATGTGTTCTTCCCTCTCCACTTTTTTGAATTGGTGGGTTTGGTGCTAATATTTTTCTGTGTGATACCACAAAATTATGTAGTGCACCTTGCGCTTAGTATAACTAAAATTAGCAAACGATAAACAAAAGATTTGTCACTAGGTAAATTACGTAAAACAACAATTTGTATCTACGAAAATATATTGGAACAACGCACGCACACACACACACACACACACACACACACACACACACACACACACACACACACACACACACACACACACACACACACACACACAGACATATATATATATATATATATACATATATATATATATATATATATATACTTATATATATATATACATATGTACAAATATATATATATTATTATATGTGTGTGTGTATGTATGTATTTATACATATGTATACATATGTATGTATGTATGTATGTTTAGATACATACATACATACATACATACTTACATACATATATACATATACATGTATGTGTTTTGTGTGTGTGTGTGTGTGTGTGTGTGTGTGTGTGTGTGTGTGTGTGTGTGTGTGTGTATGATTGACAAAATCTTGTGGTCAAAATATGTAGACCTTCTTTTGATTTGTTTTCAGCTCTTATCATGCATTGTATACTATATTTTGGTGTGTTTCACAGTCCAGAGAGACCAAGACTACACAACATGTATCTCGGTATACTTCGACCCACAGAAAACACTGGGAAATACTGAAACATCATGTCTCATAACAAGTCTATTTTCTCTACAAAACAAGTCAGGATACATGTGTTTATCTTCTGTCTTTGTTATAAAGGTCTTCTTTGTCAAGTCATTATACATTTTAAAAAATATGATTAGAACTTAAGGGACTTGCAGAATTTGAAGACACTTACAGCAAAGGAATATAATGTTGAGAACTGGACTATGGATCTTTTTATGTCCCACCCTAAACAGCGATGGTTAAATACTGGTGTTCTATATATTTATCTATGTATCTATCTATCTATGTATCTATCTATCTATCTATCTATCTATCTATCTATGTAGCTATGTATCTATCTATCTATCGATCGATCTATCTATCTATCTATCTCTCTATCTGTCTATCTATCTATTATCTATTTGTCTATCTATCTGTTTATATAGTATGTATGTATCTATCTATCTAATCTATCTATATATCTATCTATCCATCTATCTATCTACCTATCTGTCTATCTATCTATCTGTCTGTCTGTCTATCTATCTCTCTATCTATCTCTCTATCTATCTATCTATCTGTTTATATAAGTATGTATCTATCTATCCAATCTATCTATACATATATCTATCTATTCATCTATCTATCTATCTATCTATCTATCTATCTATCTGTCTGTCTGTCTGTCTTTCTGTCTGTCTGTCTGTCTATCTATCTATCTATCTTGTTACCTCATTCATTCTGCAGTCCAAGTTTTGACAGCCAAAGGTGGGCCACTGGAAAACAGGAGATCAGAAGTGAGAACCTCTAGTCTCTGTACCAGTCCCCCATCTTGGTTTATTACATATTGCATTGTATTTCACAGCCTGCTGAATTAATTCCGGTAGAGGCAAACAAACTATTCTTGACATACATGTAAATGAATCAGACAGACACTCAGAAACTGTTCTTAGCAGAGTTCTTAATGTCTGTAATGTAGTATCATTCTTATTGTTTACGTCTATATGTTTAACACGTTTGTAGAAAGTGTTTTTATATCATTCCTTGATCACCTTCCTTAATGAGACAACTTAGCTGCTGGTGATGTAAACTTTATAGCTCTGAAAGAAGTGAGATACGTCAAAGTTGACATCATGGAACGTTTTCGTTATGGTAACAGAATCAAATGTTTCCACGCAGTTTATCTGACAATGTATTCATGAACGTGTGTTTGCTGTAAGTTAGACAGAAGACAGGTTTTAGGTGTAAGATTTAGCCACTGTCCTTAGATTTTTTGTTTGTTTGTGTTTTGCCCCGCTATGTCACATAACTAAAGAGAAGACAAGTTTAATGTGTAAGGGCTGGTCATTGTCCTAGGTGTTTTTGTCCTGCTTTATCACCTGAATAGGTGACAGGTTTCATGTGTAAGGGCTGACCATTGTCCAAGGTGTTTTTGTCCTGCTTTATCACCTGAATAGGTGACAGGTTTCATGTGTAAGGGCTGGCCATTGTCCAAGGTGTTTTTGTCCTGCTTTATCACCTGACTAGATGACAGGTTTAAGGTGTAGGGGCTGTGGCCATTATATCACCTGAGTAGATGAAAGGTTTCAGGTGTAGGGGATGGCCATTGTCCTAGTTGTTTTTGTCATGTTATGTCACCTGTCTGGGTGACAGGTTTAAAGTGTAGGGGATGTGTCCATTGTCCTAGTTGTTTTTGGCATGTAATGTGACCTGACTAGGTGACAGATTTAAGGTGTAGGCCCTGACTGTGGCCATTGTCCCAGGTGTTTTTGTCCTGTTATATCACTTGACATGACACGGTTTAGGCGCAGGGTCTGTGGCCACTGTCCTAGGTGTTTGTCCTGCTATGTCAATTGACTAGATGACTGGATTTAGGTGCAGGGGCTGGCCATTGTCCTAGGTGTTTTGTCTTAAGTCACCTGATTAGATGACAGGTTTTAGGCGTAGGGGTGGCCATTGTCCTAGGTGTTTTTGTCCTGTTAAGTCACCTGATAAGATGACAGTTTTCAGGTGTAGGGGTGGCCATTGTCCTAGGTGTTTTTAATCCTGTTGTATCGTCTGACTAAATAAAAGGTTTCGGGTGTAGGAGCTGGCCATTGTCCTAGGTGTTTGTCCTGCTATGTCACAAAACGTGTTTTGTCCATGATCGTCACTAGAATCCTGATCCCATCTTCAGCAATCACTTGGGAATATCTGGTAGGTGAGCGCTGGGCTCCAGGTTTGGCGTCTTTTCCTTGCAATTCTGTTTTGTCTTTTACCATTAAGTTTTGTCAGCTGAGTAGTGGTGTCTCTATTTTGTATTGTAGTTGTCAGTACTCGTGTAAGGATAGTTGTGGTAGCGACAGTATTCTTCTTTGTGTCTAGTCGTAAAGTTTTCTCACTTTTGCTCTGTGTGTGTACGCAAGCGCGCAAGCGTGCACACGCACGCATGTGAGTGTGTGTGTGTGTGTGTGTATGTGTGCGTGTGTTTGTGTTGTGTGCGTGCATACATGTGTGTGCGTGTGTGTGTGTGTGTGTGTGTGTGTGTGTGTGTGTGTGTGTGTGTGTGTGTGTGTGTGTGCGTGCTCGTGTTCATATCATATTTTTTTGCAAAAATACTTAGCATCATCAGTTGTTGTGTAATGAATGTATTATGCTTCCAGTTTGTTTCTGCAATTTGGTTCACCTAGTTAGAAGTGGGTAGATGATCTAACTGTTCATGGAGCCCCAGGTGTGGATGGAGTTGCTCAGTGTGCGCAGTGTTTTGTAAAATGAGATGTGAAAGCCAATGGTGTACTTATGTTTATGTGCCCATTCTGTCAATTGTATGCATTTTGTTGCCCATATCAAGGGAGGCATGCACGCGATTCATAAATGCGTGGGCACAGCATAAATTGCTGAATTGTTTATGTCACAACAGGATCAACTGGTATACTAAGATAATAAAGGAATGGATAAGATTCAGTACGGTCAGGTAATGTTGCAGATTGGAGAGAGGGTGAAGGAAGATTTTTTTTTCTTGAAAAGAGGAGCATTTTGTGTTAGGGAGGCAGGTTTCGTGTAAAAAGCAGTTTTCATGTGAAGTTCGGTTTTCACGTTGTAGACTATAAGTCACGGATTAGTGGCTTAAGAACGATATTGTGATCTCGACTGCTTCTCTTCTTCTCTCCACATCGTTTGTGTTGCTGTGAGGCTCAGCTGCCTGCCATTCGTCGGCGGAATCCTTGTGCGACTGCCGTTTGTCGGCGGAACCCCTCTGCGACTGCCATTTGTCGGCGGAACCCCTCTGCGACTGCCATTTGTCGGCGGAACCCCTGCGGGCCTACCGTTCGATGAGAAACCCCTGTGGACCAATTGTTCCTCGGTGGAGTTCCTGTGGTCCATCCATCCTTCAATTTGTGTTGCTCAGCGTCGGTAGTGCTGGTTCCATAAGACGTTTCCGAACTACAGACAGTGCGAGTCAGCCGATGTGAAGTATTGACTGCCCTTGTTGTGAATATGGACTTATAATGCGGAAATATTGCAATGTTGTGTGAGTGAGAACGTGTGCGTGTATGTTGATAAAGAAACTTGTGTGCAAGTTTGAGGTGTAGGTGTTGTGTTGTTGTATGAATGCAAGTAGGTCAGTCTCTGTGTCTATCATTCTATAGTGTTGTTGTATGAATGCAAGTAGGTCAGTCTCTGTGTCTATCATTCTATAGTGTAGGTGTTGTGTTGTTGTATGAATGCAAGTAGGTCAGTCTCTGTGTCTATCATTCTATAGTGTAGGTGTTGTGTTGTTGTATGAATGCAAGTAGGTCAGTCTCTGTGTCTATCATTCTATAGTGTAGGTGTTGTGTTGTTGTATGAATGCAAGTAGGTCAGTCTCTGTGTCTATCATTCTATAGTGTAGGTGTTGTGTTGTTGTATGAATGCAAGTAGGTCAGTCTCTGTGTCTATCATTCTATAGTGTAGGTGTTGTGTTGTTGTATGAATGCAAGTAGGTCAGTCTCTGTGTCTATCATTCTATAGTGTAGGTGTTGTGTTGTTGTATGAATGCAAGTAGGTCAGTCTCTGTGTCTATCATTCTATAGTGTAGGTGTTGTGTTGTATGAATGTAAGAAGGTCAGTCTCTGTGTATTTTTCGTTTGATTGATAATGTGTGACAGGAAAGGTAAAGGTGTGTACATGTTATACTGATGTTCTGATGATTTTTGTCAATGGAACTTTGTTTATCTTCTAATGTTGTGACATGAGTCTCATCAGTTGAGTTGGATAGTGATTATCTGTGCATGATAACTAGAAGAATAGTGGGTGCTAGACGTGTTGCAGTGTTCCAGAACTGTGTACTGTAGAAACATTACGGGTTACGCCTTTTAC
>JAPXFY010003859.1:12500-20023 GCA_030674185.1 Monoplex corrugatus | reverse complement strand
ATGAGACGCTGGCCATGACTGTATCTCACGCTATTGGCCAGTTGCTCACGAGTCACAATCTCGGCCATGTATCCGTTTGCATTGACCAATATCGCTTGTAGAGATTTATGTCGAACACCGGTAAGTGAGCTATCGGCTTCAGCCTTGCTGTATTTCCGTCTTTCGTGACTGCATAGCTTAACTCCCATGATGCATTCTCGAGCTCAGAGGAAGTTGATTTGGTGACAAGATCTGACTTCCGGTCATGATTTTGTCTTCGGTGCAGTTAGGTTCTGTCCTGTGGTGGTTGGTGGGATAAACGAGAACCATGGTGTATGCTGTGCGAGTCATTTGACATCGGGCATACTGAACGTCCGAATCAGCACGTCTTTCCCCGGGGGCTCTTTCATAATAATTAAATAATTACAATATTTATATAGCGCAAAATCTTGACAAAATCAAATCTAAGCGCTGAAGCAGACACATACGCACGCACGCACGCACGCACGCACGCACGCACACACACACCACACACACACACACACACACACACACACACACACACACACACACACACACACGCATGGCTACAAATGGGAAGAAAGAATAAAAGCAATAAAAGCAAGAATAAAAGCAATGGAAAATTATAGAGAGCATAGCATATACAATTATATATTATAACCATGTGATTCCCCTCCGAGCGGAGACAGGCTGCAGAGGGGGGTGGGGGGGGGGTTGAGTGAGGTTAGGATTTTATGCGGAGAAAAAGGTGAGTTTTGAGAGCGGACTTGAAGGAGACAAAAGTAGGTTGCTGAAGGACTGAGAGAGGAAGTTTGTTCCAGGAGAGTGGACCAGAAACAGAAGGCTCGTGGACCATAGGTATTGAGCTTAGTGCGTGGAAAGCGAAAAGTCAGAGGATCGGAGGCAGAGCGGAGGGTACGTGAGGGAAGATAGATCTCAAGTAGGCTTGACAGGTAATCGGGGGCTGCGTTATTGAGGCTTTTGTAGCACATGGTGTCTAGTTTGTACTGTATGCGCTTTGATACAGGGAGCCAGTGAAGTTGTGCCAGGAGAGGAGATATGTGGTCAGCTTTTTTCTTTTTGAGTACAAGGCGTACAGCATTGTTTTGAATGCGCTGTAGGATGTGAATGGTGGAGGCAGGAAGACCAGACAGGAGTGAATTGCAATAGTCAATGCGAGACATTATGAAGGAGAGAACGAGTTTTGCAGTTGTTTCGACAGAGATACTTCCTGATCAGCCTTATACGATGGAGATAGTAGCAAGATCTGGCAGTTTGAGAAACAAAGTTGTTCATGGAGAGGGTAGAGTCAATGCAGACACCAAGGTTTTTAGCTGAATGAGAAATTGGGACTGATGTGTTACATAATGGGAGAGAAAGAGGAGGCAGCTGAGAAAGTTTCTGATGGGTGCCAATGAGGATAGCTTCTGTCTTGTCATTAAGCTGAAGTTTGTTGAACGTCATCCAGTTCTTAATGTCCGAGTAACTCAGTGGTGCGAGTCAACAGGCGCTGTATATTATCAGGTGAGTGACTGTCTTGAAGTTGGGTGTCATCAGCATAGAAGTGGTGTTTTATAGAGTGGGAGTTGATGATGGTGGATAGGGGGGAGGTGTAAAGAGTGAAAAGAACAGGGCCAAGGACAGATCCTTGTGGAATACCACAGGTCAGGTATGCAGGTTGAGAGTAAGTGCCATTGGTGAGAACAGTTTGTTTTCTGTTTGATAAATACGAAGTGAAAAAGGAGAGCAATGTCAGAGATGCCATAAGTATGTTGAAGTCTAGAAAGAATACCATGGTCAATGGTATCGAAGGCTGCAGACAGATCAAGGAGTGTGAGGAGAAAGACTTTGCCAGTATCAGTTGCAAGGAGATTGTTGAGAATGTGTAGTAGGGCAGTTTCAGTGCTATGGCACTGGCGGTTGGCTGACTGGAAAGGATTGAGGAGATTGTTGGCAGACAGGTGAGAGTTCAGCTGGTTGAGGACGACTTTTTCAAGGAGATTTGACAAGAAAGAGATATTAGAGATAGGCCGGTAATTTTTCAGTTCATTTGGGTCTAAATTGTGTTTCTTGAGGAGAGGGTGAACAATAGCAGACTTGAATCTGGGACAGTTCCAGTTTGAAGAGAAGTGTTGATGATGTCAGTGATGAATGGGAGGAGAGTAGGGAGACAGTCAGAGTAGAGAGAACCTGGAAGAGGATCCAGTTCGCAGGTTTTGAACGACATGGATCTGATTGTGTTGAAAATTTCTTCTTGTGAGACTGGGGTTAAAAGTAGTAAGAGGGTGTGCCAGAGAAGGAAGGGTCAGGTGGGCATGGTTGACAGGGTGTCCTGTCAAGCCTGTCACGAAGAGTTTGTATTTTGGTGGTGAAATACTTGGAGAATACAGATGGGAGTTCTTCATTTGAATGTTTTGTTGGGAGAGGTAAATCTTTTCGTGTGCCAAGGAGATGATTCATGGTTGTAAAGAGTTCTTTTGAAGAAGAGGCATTCAGGATTTTGGTTTGGAAATAGCTTGTTTTTGCTGATGCAGTGAGGGTGGATACTTTTGTTTTAGAGGCTTGGAAAAGTTGCCTGTGTACAGTGAGTTTGGATTTGCGCCAACGGCGCTCTGCTCTGTGGCGGGCACGTTTTGCACAGGCAATCTCATGAGTGGGCCAGGGGGTAGGGGGGCGGTCAGGTAAAAGACTGGTTGTGGCTGGAGCATGAGTGTCCAGAAGATGGTGGAGAGTAGTAGAGAATTCATCGGCAAGGTTATGTGACTTTTCAGAAAGGAGACGGGAGGCATCAGATGAAAATGTGGAGAGGTCGATAGATTTGAGATTGAGTCGAGTCACTGTGCGCATGGTACGGGAAGGAGGAGAAATGTCGAGAGAACAGAATTGCAGAGTGGTCAGATGGAAGGGCTGAAGTTAGACGGGTAGAAAGAACTAAGCAGTTGTCAGTAGCGGAATTGTGGTGATCACGAGAAATGATCCAGTCAAGAATGTGACCTTTTTGATGGGTTGGTTCAGAAATGTGTTGAGTGATATTGTGATTGGACAGAGAGTTATGTCTTGTGTCATAACGGTGAGTGTTGTCATAGTGGACATTGATGTCATCTAGAATGATGAGATTTCCAGGTAAGAGGCAGTAGTGGTCAAGCAATTGGTCAAAGTCAGAGAGAAACGTGGATGTGGTGAGTTTGTTGGCAGAGCTAGGTGGGGGTCGATAGACACAGGAGAAGGTGATGGGGTGAGTGGTGGATTGGAAGGATACTTCAACGTGCTCGAAAGAAGGATGGGAGAAAGGCAGAGACTGCGAGAAAGATAGGCGGGAATGGAGTGAGTCGTTGTAGAGGATGGCGATACCGCCACCTCGGGATGAGCGATGGAAAGAAGCAAGCCTGTAACCACTCTGTAACCACTCGGAGTGAGGCTAGCATGTATAGGTTCGTGACCAAGGGGGTTAAGCCATGTCTCTGTGATAAAAGCAATGTCAACATGCTCATCTGCGATAAAATCAGCAATGACTTCGGCTTTGCCATCCTTGCATGTTGACCGAGCATTAAAAAGGCATTTTAGTTTATCACAGTCATATGGTGGTGGCCGGGGTGGCGACGAAGGCGGCACCGACGGGACAGAAGGTGAAGACGGCACCAGCGGGACAGAATGTGAAGGCGGCATCAGCGGGACAGAAGGTGAAGGTGGTACTATCCGGACAGAAGGCGGAGGCGAAGACGGCAGAGGAGGAGACGAAGAAGCAGGAGACGAAAAGTGGCATCGGGCAGGAGGCAGGTTGTGCCAAAGACGGTGGAGACGTCCACCACGACAGGATCGCGCAGTGCGGGGCTTAGGACACAGCCCCAGTGTTCGTATTCGCTGGTAGACGCCTCCACCGAGGTAGCACTTGCTGTGTTTGAAAAGTGTAAATAATATACCCACCTTCTGGAAATTCTGTGCTAGAAATTTCGTCTTTTCTGTCACTCTTTGTTTCTCCATTACTTTTTTGCTTTATCATTTGTTTTCTGCCTTGCTGGTCCATTCGCCTGATATTTTCGATAAAGCCCTACGCACTTTCTCATAGGATTGATGATTGGATACATGTTATCTGCATATTTGGTTCTAAGGAAGTGTGATATGCAGAAGCCATTTTAGGTAACCGAGGCCCGTTTTTCTGTATGTTTTACTGTCCTTAGTTATGTTTCCTTTTGTGTTCAGTTACGCATATATATATTTTGTTTGCTTTTTGTTTTTAAATACTTTGGTGATAAGTTGGACGGAGTGGTCAACGCCAGAGGCATGTCCTTAGATTACGTGTGCCAGTGCATTGATATGTGTACTTAATTTTTTTCCAGGTTTTTTTCCTTCAGTGAGGTATGATTTTTTTTAGATGGTTAAGCCCTGATATGGCGTTGGGCAGTCGACTGGGCTTTAAACAACAACAAAAATAACAAAGCACAATGTCACACACAAGCACGGCACTGCAGACTCCGTACAGAACCTCTTGAGAGATGTTTCTCCGGATGCAATTTTGATGTTTTTACCATTTAGTTCTATTCATTTTATGATGCTTGAATTTCTCTGTAAATGCAAGATTCCCAGTGCTTTGAATGTATCTACTTTACAAAGACTACTACATACGAGGTTCAGAATTAACCTAGACAATACATAATGCCAAAATAACATCCATTTGCAATGCTCAATAGAAATGGACTTAAAATCTTGTTCACTTTTCTAGTATAGAACATTGTGACATGCTCTGTAATTTATACGTTGTTAATATGTTAACAGTTTGTTCGTACATGTTTTTACAAAAAATTAGCCCTGATATGGCTCTGTTAGTCGGCTGGGCTTAAGCAATATGAACCTGAACTTGGATTACAAGGTGTGTGGGCACTTGTGGTTTCAAATAAGCTGCCTCCATATCCTCGTCAAAAAACATGTGTTCGTATTGGAAGCCAGCCTTCGTCATCTTGTATGGCTTGTTCAGCATTGCTGGGGTTCCAGGGAAGGTTTCCATCGTATGTAGGAACCTGAAGCAGGTGGCGCCACCATCGTTAGTTTACACTATCAACATTAATTATTGTCTTTAATTATTAAGAAACTGTCTGAAAAATGGTTTTCACTCTGATAATAAATATCAGAAATTGTGTGAATGCCTGATGTCCATTATAGTTTTAGCAGTGGTAAGACCAGTTATACTAGACACAGCACTTGATTTGGATCAAGCACTGCATAATGTATAGTTCATAATCGAATTGTGTGTGTGTGTGTGTGTGTGTTTCTTTCTACTTTTATTTCTATTTTTTAATTGTTAAAGTAAACGCGCGCGCGCGCGCGTGTGTGTGTGTGTGTGTGTGTGTGTGTGTGTGTGTGTGTGTGTGTGTGTGTGTGTGTGTGTGTGTCTGGCTTCTTTCTACATCTTTTCATGTTTTAACTGCTGAAAATGCAAGTGTGTGTGTGTGTGTGTGTGTTGTGTGTGTTGTTTGTGTGTTATGTGTGTTGTGTGTGTGTTATGTGCGTGTGGTGTGTGTGAGTGACCGTGTTTTTCTGTGTGTGTAACTGTTGTAAACGTAGGTGTCTTGCTCTGTGTGTGTGTGTGTGTGTGTGTGTGTGTGTGTGTGTGTGTGTGTGTGTGTGTGTGTGTGTGTGTGAAGATAAACTCAATCAAATTAAAGTTTTCCCTGTTGGGTTGCCGGGGGCTCTTTCAGTATAAATAGTATCCACACCTGGAAATTCTGTGCTAGAAATTTCCACTTTTCTGTTGACTCTATTTATTTCTGCCTTGCCTTGCTTTGTCATTTATACTGATTTTCTGCCTTAATGGTCCATTCACCTGTATTTTTTCGATAAAGTTTTACGTACTTTTTCTTTGGATTGATAATTGGGTACATGTATTAAGTGCAGTTTGGGCTCTAAGGAAGTGAGATATACGGAAACATTTTTAGGTAATTCATGCCTGTTTCTATGTTTTGATATCCTAATATATGCTTATATTTGTGTTTAGGTGTTTTTTTAAATCTCCCCTGTGCGATAGATCTGACGGAATGGTCCTACACCGGGGGCATGTCCGTAGATTTAGTGCGCGATTGCATTGATGTGTACTTAATTTTTTCTTTTTTTTCCTGTTGAAGTTTTGTGTTTTGAAGCGGTTATAGCCCTGATGTGGCTCTGCGCAGTCGACTGGGCTTTAAACAACAATAAAAATATAGTAAAAAAGTCCGTTGGGCTAACCACACCATGGCAGCTGATGATGACCACAATCTCTGTCCACCAGCACTTGAACACTGCCAGTGAACATCTGATGGATGGCACGTCCAGTATCGGAGAGAATAGGTTTTTCTCATTCACTCTGCCTTTTCACTGTCACCCCCGTATCTCAGACAAAAAAAACCACACACACACACACACACACACACACACACACACACACACACACACACACACACACACACACACACCCACACCCACCCACCTATCCAACCCACACACACCTATATGCACCCACCCATCCAACACACACACACAACATACATTCATGCACACACCTATATGCACCCACCCATCCACCCCACACGCACAATGCACGCATACACACACATGCTCGCGCACGCACACACACACACACACACACACACAGACGCACACACACACACACACACACACACACACACACACAGCAGAAGCCTCAATTTCAGCACTTACGAAAATGTTTTTTTAGCGCCTTGACCGTCTGAGTTTTCTAAAGTCGCCGCTTTGATATCTGTCAGGGCATCGCCGTATTCTGTTTGATCTTCTCGCCTGCCGTTCCAGTGCTAGAGGTGAGTGGCGTATCTCCCTGTAATATTTCCCAAATCATGCTTGTGCTCTTTCAAGCTCAACAACACAATCCAGGGCATTGATGTTGCTTAAACCTTTGACTCTCGCACCTTGTCCATCAGCACACTGCATTGTCAACCATGTTAGCAAAACAAAAACTTAACCTTTTGACTCCCTCACCCTATACACCAGCTTCCTGCAGGTAATAAATTAGAGTGGTCAACGCCAGGGTATTTCCTTAGATTATGTGCACGAGTGCATTGATATGTGTACTTAATATTTTCCCAGGTGTTTTTTTTCTCCAGTGAGGTATGCACGTTTTGAGATGGTTAAAGTCCTGATATGGCGTTGGGCAGTCGAGTGGGGTTTTAGCAACAATAAGAATAACACCATATTTCGCAAGCGCATACTGCAATGCAGACTCGGTACAGAACCTCTTCAGATTCATTTCGATGCCATTTTGATGTTTTTACCATATATTCTATTTTATTTCATAATTCTTGCAGAATCATTTATCTGTAAATGCAAGATTCACAAATGTGTTCTGAATGTGCCTTCTTTACAAAAACTACTAAATACGAAATTCAAAATTAACTGAAACGATGTAATGCCAAAGTAACTTTTCGCTTGTCCATTTGCAGAATCAGCACGTTTTCCCGAGGACTCCTTTAGTATAAATAGTATCCCCACCTTTTGGAAATTCTGCGCTAGAAATTCTCTTT
>JAPXFY010003859.1:0-7500 GCA_030674185.1 Monoplex corrugatus | reverse complement strand
CGTACTTTTTCTTAGAACTGATAACTGGGTACATGTATAAAGTGTTTTGAAGCGGTTATAGCCCTGATATGGCTCCTCGCAGTCGGCTGGGCTTTAAACAACAATAAAAGAAAAGTGCATTTTTGGCTGTAGTGAGGTGAGATATGCACAAGCAATTTTAGGTAATTTATGCCCTTTTTTATATATGTTTTGGTGATCTTAGGTATGTTGAAATTTATATTCAGGTATGTTTTTAAATGCCCTGTGCGATAAAAATTGGACGGAGTGGTGAACGCTAGGGGCATGTCCTTGGATTGTGTGCAGGAATGCATTGCTATGTGTACTTAATGTTTTTTTTTTTCTTTTGAAGTTTTGTGTTTTGAAGCAGTTATAGCCCTGATATAGCTCTAAGCAGTCGGCTGGGCTTTAAATAATAATAACTTGGCCGAAAATTTGCACCTGTTACATTACAGTTTCACGTATTTCTGGTTCCTGTTTTATTGAATGATGGAAGTCCCTCTGATTTTTTTGGATTGTTTTGCAGAGTGTGGGATTTGAGATTTCTCTCCGTAAGTGTGATACGAGGGTCACTCATTATGTTTTGCAATCTGGTTTTTCAACAACACTTACAACCTCTCTGTCTACTCCAGTTTTTCGAAGAACCCCCCCTCAGCCTGTACACATTTGACCATCCTCTCAAACCAGCTGTCTATGACACCAGACCACGTTGACCGGGGTATGTCCCAAATGACGCCCTCGGAGAAAGCTCGGGCATCTTCAGCGTTCTGAAACTGCTTTCCCTTCAGCTGCCTTTTGACGGAAGGGAACAAAAACCAGTCACAGGGGGCTAAGTCAGGTGAATATGGTGGGTGAGTGACCAGCTGAACATCATTGGCGGCTAGAAAGTCCAGAGTTACAGCTGCTGCGTGCGCGCTGGCATTGTCATGATGGAGCAGTAGACCACGGACACCCGTTCGGGGACGCCGTTTACACCATGCCTGGAAGACTTTAGGCAAACAGTGGTTGACATACCAGTCAGCCGTAACCGTCTTTCTGTCCTCAAGCGGTATGGTGGCAACGTGGCCGAATTTTGCAAAGAAACACGCTATCATTTGTTTGGAAGCACTTCTGATTCTTTTGAATTTCACAGGTGGGTTCTCATCTTGGAAGACCTACACCGCCGACTGTTGCTTTGTCTCGGGGTCGTATTGGTATACCCAGGTTTCGTCTCCTGTTACGATGTCCCAAACGCGAGGAGACCTTCCTCCGTCAAATTTTCTTCGCATGTGGGTGCACCAGTCCACCCTACCCCGCTTCTGCTATTCACTCAGGTTATGGGGCACCCAACGGGCACAACGTTTCCTTACACCAAGGCAGTCGTGAAGAATGCGAGTGAGACTTCCCGATGAAATCTTCATGATATCCTGTATTTCAGCGTATGTCATTTTTGGGTCCTTCTTAATCAGGGACTCTACCCTAGACGTTTTCTGGGTAAGGGTCGTTGCCATTCGACCACAACGGTCATCGTCTTCCAACGTTCTCGCTCCAGACATGAACTGTCTGAACCACCTGAAAACGGTGGCTTTGGACGGAGATTGATCTCCAAAACAGTGTTTTAAACTTTGAAAGCACTCTTGAAAAGATCTTCCTTGGCAGTAGTCATAATACATCATAGCTCGAAAATCCCTTCGCGAAAGGTTAACACTGCTGGCAGAAGACCCTTCACCCTTACCGGACATTTTGTCGCATGGAACGACAATGGTTGTACGAATCAAGTAAAAATTTTTGTCACAAGTATTACGAAATTGGTCTATGATGCAATGTAAAAAAGTAGTGACGTCATTAGTTCGTCTAGGTTGCAAAACGTGTGCCCCTCGTACTTGGGTGTTAGCCCCGATATAGCTCCAGTAGTCGGCTGGGCTAGAAGCAATATGAACCAGAACCATAAGTATGGCATCAGGAATGCTTTCATCGAGGTTGGCATCGTGGATGGGATTTCTCTGTGTGCAACATGTGTGATTGCTTGCATTGAGTGTGAGATGGCTGTAGTTTTTGGCTGTGCTGTAAGCAATATGATGGGATTTGGTGATTACGGCAGACTGCGGTTTACAGGGAAATCGCTATGGAAACGACCATCCTGTTGGCCAGAGATGGAAAGGAAATTGTGTATCGTTTGGAAATCTGAAAGCTCTGATTGTGGCTGTGGCCATTTCTGTTGTGGCCGTGGCCATTTCTGTGCAGTTGCCGGTTGCATGTGATGTCTGTTGTTTTACAGGGCTTTCTGTGACTCGGGTTTGGGTGCACGTGCGTATATGCGTGCGTGTGTGTGCGTGTGCGTGTGCGTGTGTGCCCCGATTGTGTGTGTTCGCGCGATTGTGTGTATGTGTGCGCGATTGTTGTGTGTGTGTGTTGTGTGTGTGTTTTGTGTGTGTGTGTGTGTGTGTGTAGTGTGGTTTTTATATTTTGGTGTCCTTAGTGCGTTTTTGGCTTTAAGAAAATCTGATATGCAGGAGCAATTTCAGATAATTTTAGGTAGTTTTATGTATGTTTTAGTGTATTTTTCTATGTTTACATTTGTATTCAGGTATGTTGTTTTTTTTCAAAATCCTCTGTGCGATAAATTGGACTGAGTGGTCAAAGCCAGGGGCAATTCCTTAGATTATGTGCGCGAATGTATTGATGTGAATTTGTTTTTCTTTCTAATTGTCTTGTTAAAAGTATTGTGTATGCTTTGAAACGGCTATAGCCCTGATATGTCTGTATACAGTCGGCTGGGCTTTGAACAAACATAACAAATAATAGTTGTTCATACATTCGTATTTATTTTTTAACACCTGCCCCCTCTCCAGCAGGAAGCTGGTGGATAGGGTGAGGGATTCAAAGGGTTAAGTTTTTGCTTAGCTAGCATGGCTGAGAGTGCAGGATGCTGATGGGAAGTATGCGGGAGTGAAAGGGTTAACATACTGTTAGCCCTGTTATGTGGCTTTAGTTGTCGCCTGGGCTATAGGCAATATGACCCTGAACTCGCACATTTAAACAAACATATATTATTTAGGTAATGCTAATTATTTACAGGTAGGAGTATATGCAGGAAGAAATACATTATCAATTTAAGTCAAAATCATCAAAGCAGCCACTGACCTTTTGAAAAATGAAGAAGCACCATGGTGTATACCATGTGACGAGCTGTTGAGCATCAGACACCCCTCCTCGATTGCTGGGACTTGTACAATGTGAGACAAAAGCACTACACGGCGGACTCCTGAAAGAAGCTGTTTCCAGACGTCCCTCCTGATGCAATTTTCCAGTTTTTACAAGAGATCAACAGTTTCACCTGATGTGATTCTACGTCTACGATTCTACATTTTCGTCGCTGTTTTCTTGTAGATTGATGATGATGGCAGCGTACAGTGTGCAGGGAAATCATGTCTGTACAAGAAATGACTGTGTTGCCCCAGGAGGTTGAACAGATCTTTTGTACCATTGGAAAACCCAAGATGTCTGATCAGTTGTGCCGACTTGTGTACAATCACACTTCTTTTTATTGCTTTATAGTAACTTATTTGCACTTAAGTTTTATTATTTGCTGTAAATGCAAGTGTGTGTGTGTGTGTGTGTGTGTGTGTGTGTGTGTGTGTGTGTGTGTGTGTGTGTGTGTGTGTGTGTGTGTGTGTGAAAACAGGCACACAAATACAACAGACAAGACATAGAGTACTAACCATAGCCATAAAGATGCATTCATTCCTTGCATTTCTAACTTGTGTGGGCACTTCTTGTGGTTTCAAAGAAGCTGCCTCCATATCCTCGTCAAATGTTCATATTGGAAGCCAGCCTTCCATTCATCTTGTATATCTTGTTCAGCATTGCTGGTGTTCCAGGGAAGGTTTCCATCGTATGTGGGAACCTGAAGCAGGTGGCGCCACCATCGTTAGTTTACACTATCAACATTATTGTCCTTAATTAAGAAACTCAAAAATGGTTTTCACACTAATAATAAATATCAGAAATTGCGTGAATGCCTTATATGTCTCCTAATAGTCGGCTGGATTATAAGCAGTATGAATATGAACCTCAACCTCGATACATGACATGGAAAATTCATTTCTTTTGTGACTAAAAAAAAAATTGTCATGAAAAGTATCATTTTCTAAACTGGTTAGATCAGTAGATTTCACCTGATATGATTTTACGTCTGAATATGATTTTCCTTACTTGCATTTTAGACTTGCAAGGTTAACATTCAGCATGTGTTTAAACTATTGTCTTTTATCTTAACCTGATTGTCGTTTTTGACGTGGTGTTAGCCCTGATATGGCTCTCGTGGTCGGTTGGGCTATATGCAGTATGAATCTGAACCTGAAGCTCTATCCATAAGCTGGAAAATTACTTTTTTGTGACTCAAAATTGTCATCAAAAGTATACTCTTCTGCACTGGCTAACTGTGAACATTTTTTTTAACTGTTGTCTTTTAATCTTAACCTGGTTGTCGTTTTTGACGTGGTGTTAGCCCTGATGTGGCTCTAGTAGTCGGCTGGGCTATAAGCAACATGAACTATAAACCTCTACACTGGCTCCTCCACTAAACTGTACTCGGTGTCAGTTTCAGGGAATAAGCCCAAAACTGCACGTCACTTACCACTGCATGTGTGTGTGTGATGTGAAGCCATAAACTCCTGCGACTGCACGTCAGCAGCGGCCTATTGGCCCACGTCGGAGCCCTCCATCACCCCCCCCCACCCCTCACCGCCCACCCCCCATCCAGCCCCAGATCTTTTGCCTCCAGCCATCGGACCGTTTGTACAGATTACTGTTGGGTAGATTTACGTTGCCTCACTAGTAAGGCTATCAATCAAGCTCTAAGCTTGCTCTACTTTTTTTCGTGTCAAGACAGCTTAACTCGTTTGATGCACTCTCCTGATACGTGGAACAGAGTTTCACAAGACCTGGTTTCCGGTCAGGGTTTTGTCCCTCCCCGCAACCCCGCCCCCCCCCCCCCCTGTGGGGATGCCGGGGGCTCTGTCAGTATAAATTGTATCCCCACCCTCTGGAAATTCTGTGCTAGAAATTTCCTCTTCTCTGTCACTGTTTTTGTCTTTTCTTTGCTCTGTCACTTCTATCATTTTCTGCCTTGCTGGTCCATTCACCTGTATGTGTTCGATAAAGTCTTAACATACTTTTTCTTATGATTGATAACTGGGTACATGTAAGAAGTGCATTTTTGGCTTTAGGGAGGTGAGATGTGGAAGCAATTTATGCCTGTTTTTATATATGTTTTGGTGTCCTTGGATATGCTTATACTTGTATTCAGGTGTGTTTTGTAAATCCCCTGTGCGATAAATTGGTCAGCGTGGCCATCGCCAGGGGCATGTCCTTAGATTATGTACGCGAATGCATTGATATGCGTACTTAATTTTTGTTTCTTGTTGAAGTTTTGTATGTTTTGAAGCGGTTATAGCCCCGATATGGCTCTACGCAGTCGGCTGGACTTTAAACAATAGAAATGAGGGGTTTGTGTCTCTGATCCAAATGCAGTTATGTTCCGTCCAGTGGTGGTTACTGTCATAAACCCAGACACCTGAGGGTTTGATTGTGGATTTGGGATTGTCTTATGGGTGAGATTTCGGATTGGTGGCAGCGAAAAATTTGTAAATGCTGTTTTTACTGTAGAATTGTTTTTGTCGAGTACCTTGGGGAGTGCTTTTACTGCGAATTTGTAGGGTTGTTTTTTTTTTGAGTGTGAAACTCAGAATTGCTTTGAGTGTGCTTTTCTTTAATCGTAATTACAATAGCAAGAAAACGGGTCGAGAATGGGTATTTACCTATTGACACCCATACCCTGTCCACCTGCATCCTGCATTGTCAACCATGCTAACAAAGCAAAAAGTTGAACCTAAGACTATGTGCACGAAGACATTGATATGTGTACTTAAGTTTCCTTTTATTTTTGTTGAAGTTTTGTGTTTTGAATCGGTTGAAGCCCTGATATGGCTCTACGCAGTCGGCTGGGCTTTAAACAACAATAACAATAGTAAACCTTAGACTCCATGACTATAATCAACAGCTTCCAGCAGGAAGCTAGGGGATAGGGACTTGTACGATGTGAGACTAAAGCACCACATGGCGGACTCCTTAAAGAAGCTCTTCTGAGACGTCCCTCCTGATGCAAGTTTCCAGTTTTTACAAGAGATCAATAGATTTCACCTGATGTGATTTTACGTGTTTTTCTTTAATGGCATTTTAGATTTGCAAGGTTGACGGTGAGCATGGTTGTCTTTTATCTTAACGGGTTCTTTTCTTTTTGACGCGGTGTTAGCCCTGATATGGCTTTAGCGGTCAGCTGGGCTTTAAGCAATATGAACTGAAGGAAGCTCGTAAATAGGGTGCAGGAGTCAAAGGGTTAATATGCAAGACGGCCGCAAATTTTTTGACCAACTGGTCTTTGTCAAGCGCACACAGAAGACAACAAATGCACAAAAACTAACGGAAAACCCAAGAGCAATATCCGCCATTTTCTCTTGTTCTGTGTTATATAGTAGGGAAGCCCTGCTGTTGTTTTTCCTTCAGAGCTTCTTCACTTGTCTTTGGATTTTAGTCTAGTGCATGTGAGGAGGGGAGGGTAAGTAAGAGAATAATTTGTACCTTATGTTAAGTCCTCTGTGTGTGTGTTTGTGTGTTTGTGTGTGTGTTTGTGTGTGTGTGTGTGGTGTGTGTGTGACCGTGTTTTTCTGTGTGTGTGTAACTGTTGTAAACGTAGGTGTCTTGCTGTGTGTGTG
Source organism: Monoplex corrugatus (assembly GCA_030674185.1). NCBI lineage: Eukaryota > Metazoa > Mollusca > Gastropoda > Littorinimorpha > Ranellidae > Monoplex > Monoplex corrugatus. The sequence goes on along the minus strand of JAPXFY010003859.1, from coordinate 748 downwards.
TGTGTGTGTGTGTGTGTGTGTGTGTGTGTGTGTGTGTGTGAAGATAAACTCGATCAAATTGAAGTTTCCCCTGTTGGGTTGCCGGGGGCTCTTTCAGTATAAATAGTATCCACACCTGGAAATTCTGTGCTAGAAATTTCCACTTTTCTTTTGACTTTATTTCTGCCTTGCCTTGCTTTGTCATTTCTACTTATTTTCTGCCTTAATGGTCCATTCACCTGTATTTTTTCGATAAAGTCTTACGTACTTTTTCTTTGGACTGATAATTGGGTACATGTATTAAGTGCATTTTTGGCTCTAAGGAAGTGAGATATGCGGAAGCATTTTTAGGTAATTCATGCCTGTTTTTATGTTTTGATATCCTAATATATGCTTATATTTGTATTTAGGTGTTTTTTAAAATCTCCCCTGTGATAGATTTGACGGAATGGTCCTACACTGGGGGCATGTCCGTAGATTTAGTGCGCGATTGCATTGTGTACTTAATTTTTTCTTTTTTTTTTCCTGGTGAAGTTTTGTTTTGAAGCGGTTATAGCCCTGATATGGCTCTGCGCAGTCGACTGGGCTTTAAACAACAATAAAAGTAAAGTAAAAAAGTCCGTTGGGCTAACCATTACACCATGGCAACTGATGACGACCACTATCTCTCAGTCCACCAGCACTTGAACACTGCCAGTGAACATCTGATGGATGGCACGTCCAGTATCGGAGAGAAAAGGTTTTTCTCATTCACTCTGCCTTTTCACTA
>JAPXFY010003858.1:5000-15000 GCA_030674185.1 Monoplex corrugatus | reverse complement strand
GATGTTTCGCATATCCGCAGAATGTGTTCCTTTTTACATTTTTGATGCTTAGACGATGCATAAAACATACAAATGTGATGTAGATAGGTCTAGATGTCATCATTCACTTTACATTGCCATGTATGTATGAAATCGTGTGTTTTATGTGTAAGAGATGAAGGGAAATTACCATTTATACACACTATCAGCTTTGCTTTGTATCCTTTCACTGCTAATGCATTTTGCTGCTTTGTTTGTTAACAAAACTTCCAGAAATATTGAAAAAGTTTCAAGGATGATTTTTATTTACTCAAGTCTCTGAAATTGTAAAAGTGCATTTGTAATGAACAAGAAATTGACAAAGATTCTTTTTGTAGTAGGGAAGGTAAAGCATCAAGGGATAACATCTGGATACCACTTACATGTACATATTATTGACCTGGAGAGAAGTCGAGGATTCTAATATATCACACTCCTTTGACTTCTCAAGTTATGGGAAATGTTTACCTTGCTTTATCTTATAATCTGTATCAACATTTTTAACATTTACTGTCTTCCTAGTGCCCATGCCATCACAGCAGATGTGGACATTGTGGAAACGGCACAGGCCGCCAAGTTCTTTCTTGCTGATGGCGTCATTGTCACTGGGGCAGCCACTGGACAGATTGCCAGCACACAGGAAGTCAAGTGTGAGTGATTGGAAAAACTGAGTGTTAATGCCTTGAGTATCTTCTCAATTTTCTTTTCTTTTTTAATCTGTTGGAGTATTGTGTACATTTTGAAATGGTTATAGCCCTGATATGGCTCTATGCAGTCAGCTGAGCTTTAAACAAAACTAACAACAACAATAACTATAGCTTCCTGCAGGAAGCTGGTGGATATGGTGAGGGAGTGAAAGGGTAAAGTTTTTGCTTTGCAACCGTGGTTGGTAATGCAAGATGGTGGAGGATAGGGTGAGGGAGTCAAAGGGTTAATATGTCTTTGTGTGCATGATAGCAAGTATACATGTGTGTGTGTGTGCGCGCATGTGTGTGTGTGTGGCGCACGCATGTGTTTGTGTGTATGTGCACAGTGCGTGTGTGTGTGTGTGTGTGTGTGTGTGAGAGTGTGAGAGTGTGTGTGTGTGTGTGTGTGTGTGTGTGTGTGTGTGTGTGTGTGTGTGTGTGCACAGTGCGTGTGTGAGTGTGTGTGTATGCCTGTGTATATGTGTGTGTTTTTTAAAGAAGGGGCTAATCGATTCATCATTCTCTCAAAGAGTTCATCTTCATTTTTCAGCGCTGCTGCAGAATCTACAGATGCCTGTTCTGGTTGGTTCTGGGGTGACCGCTGAGAACTACGACCAGTATCGCAACGCCCATGCCGTCATTGTGGGCTCCTCACTGAAAGAGGGAGGATACTGGGCCAACCAGCTGGACCCTGTCAGACTGAACCATTTCATGGACAGGGTGAAAGAGATCAGGAAGACGCATGTGGACGCAACAATGATTATCTGAAAAATTGTCTGACTGGCAGGCTCAGGAACCAGCGGTCGGCTGTGAATTGTCTGTGTGGCTGTCATTCCACTGCTCTTGTTTAAATATTGTCACATTACATTAATTTGTTTGAAAGTTTGCGAATGTTATTTTATACCTACCTACTGTTTGTACTTATTCTATGCAGATGATTAAGATGGACATTCTGTGAATTTGGACATATGCATGAATGTTTAAAAATTATGATTTTGAGAACACTTTGGAAGAATGGGAATAATGTGATAACATGCTTTTTGTTGCTGGTGTCAAGTAGGCTTGCCTGTAATGCTGATAGAATTCCAGTAATTACTGGAACATCTGGCACAGAATAAGAGTGCACAATGTATCTTCTTGTTTTCTCTTACATCCATGATGAGTCGTTGAGGTGCTGCACCAGAGAACTGTTCACCAGATTTCTCTAGCTATGTTGGTTGTGTGCCAAAGCCTGGGTCTCTTCAAATGGTTTCTCTATCCATTCTACAATGTTGTTAGTCTGTGGGTTTTTTTTTTCTGTCTTCCCCAATGTTTTCCTCCCACAACGGTTCCCTGGAGGCTTGATTTAGCAAGGCGATAGGATCTTATTACATGGCCATAATCTGGAATATATCCAGTATCCATAGGAGCCTGATATTGTGTTTCATGGAGATGTTCTTGTCCTTCCATGCAGATTTCAGCCTGAACAGTGTTCTTGCTGTCTTTGCTGCACTTGAGAAGATATCTGGCTTGGAACCATCATCGCTAATGATGAATCCCAATTAAATTGTTGAACCATTCCTAGTTTTAGTTCATTGACAGTTATATCAGTATTGATGGTGATGTTGTGGCCAGCCATCAGTTTGGTCTTCTTGGCGATGATTTCCATGCCATGTCTTGTGAGTGTTTCATCTGGTCCTTTATTCTTGGTGCTTATGCACATTAGAAATATCCAGCAGAATTGACTTCTTTCAAGACTGTCTTGTTTGTTTTCTTTGATGTCCATGGAAGTCTTAACATGCTTCTTAGAAACCACATTTCAGCTGCCTCAGGCATCGGGAGCTTGGGAGATGATTGTCAGGAGAGTAGCGAAGCATTGGAGCGCCAGGTCCCATCTGCACCCTGATGGTGCTTTTTGTTAACAGCATTCGAGAAGATGAAAAGCGTTCTTACCGACAAATGCCTATCAGTTAACATCAGGAAGAGGGTTCTTCAGTATTATTTTGAACTAATACTGTTGTACAGATGTAAAGCCAGGACAATCAACTAGCAAAGTCAAAATAAGATTGAGGCACCTGAAATGTGGGTCTCTGAGAAGAATGTTAAGAGTTCCATGGACATTGAAGAAAACAAATGAGACAGCCTTGAAAGTTGCAAACACTTAAAGAACATTAATGAAGAAGGTTAGGAAAAGACAAGCAATATCAATAGAACATTTTATGAGGCAAGAAAAATTTGAGCACTTAGTCACGTCAGGAAAGCTAGAGGCAAAATGAGCACCAGATAGACACCAGGGAGAAAATAATGACAGTTTCACAGATTGGATGGGGACAGAAAGGGTAGGAGATATACTTGCAGTGATGAAAGATAGATTTGTATGGAAGGCCATGATTTACAATGCTACACGGCATAACATATGATGATAATTGTCTGTCTGTCTGTCTGTCTGTCTGTCTGTCTATCTATCTATCTATCTTTCTATCTATCTTTCTATCTGTCTATCTGTCTGTCTATCTGTCTGTCTGTCTATCTATCTATCTATCTATCTATCTACTCGTGTATATATATATGAAACAATCTGTCTCTCACCAATTTTGGGCTTTTTAAAGGGAAAAGAAAGATCGTTTCGACCTGTGAGTTATGGTAAAGTGGGGAAATACAGGATATATGTGGCTGTTACTTGAATAATGACAAAAATGTTTTGTGATACTTGTTTTTTGTGGGGGTTTTTTTCCGCTGTCCCAAATTTGTTCTTCATTGCTGTGCAGTAGGTTGTGTGTGTGTGGGTGTATGTGAGGGGGGGGGGGGGCAAGAGGCTCCTGCATTCCGATGCACTTCACTTATAATGTTTCACGATACTCGGCCTCATTATGTAATCTCTTCATGTCAGAAATGTGTGTGGTATCTGCAATGTTTGATTTTAGCAGGTGCAAGGGGGCGGATGTGCATACCTGGATAACTCAAGGGACAGAATTTGTAAAGCTCTGACAATTTGCTAATCGTTGCAGCTGACGCAGTTATTTCCCTTGATTCGCTATCCGTAGACGTTCTTTTGCCCCTCACTAGTATTTCATGATGCCGTAGCATCACAGCTACCCTATCTGTTAGTGTGTTCACCGATTAACACACATGTTAACATTCATTTTGGATTTTGGAAATCATGTATCTTGCATGACTTTAAGTTTCTGTAGTTTTTCTAGCAAGACCATGGGCTTCCTGGCAACTATTTTTCAAGGAAAAAGCAGTGGCAAAAAGGAAGAAAGGCAGACCTCCAGTCTCATACATCGAGAACATAACCGACATCAGTGGCCTAAATATTCAAGAAGTTGTCCACAAAAGTCAAGACAGAGCTATTTGGAAGAGATTAACGGTGTCAAAGAGTGCAGCGGACAACACTGAACCCGATGACGCTGACAGGTGAGACAGGTGGGAGAGTTTTTGTGAAAGTTGTTTGCTTAGCCATTTTGTATTTTGCATTCTTTCTTTCCTTTTTGTCGCAACTGGCTTTTCATGTACAATTCTGGCTGCTGTCTCCAGGGAGAATGCTTTGCTGCAGCTGAGCGCCATCTGTTTTGCTCTTATTTATGCCTGTATTTCTGTTTACCTGTGGAAGTGGATTTTGCCAGGGAGCGTTTCTGTTGCCGTGGAATTTCCAGTGTGCGCTGCACTGAGGTGCATACTGCACACAAGGTCTCAGTCTATCACCTTATTCGAAAGAGTAGTACCCAGTCCACCATTTAAGATTTAGTGGAGGGGGAGAAAAGTCTCTGTCTTATCTGTTGATTGAACCGAATGTTTCTCGTGTCGTAGGCAGGTGCTCTAACCTTTTAACTCCCGCACCCTATCCACCAACTGCAAAAACTTAACCTTTTGACTCCCTCACCCTATCCACCAGCTTCCTGCAAGATGCTGGTGGATAGGCTGAGAGTATCAGAGGGTTAAGCTTTTTGCTTTGCTCGCATGGTTGGCAATGCAGGATGGTGGTGGACAGGGTACGGGTATCAAAGGGTTAACCCATTAAGCCACATATGCTTTACTGTTTGTCCATACAGCAGATCCGTTCTATGAATATTGAAGAGTTTATCCATTTTTCTTATTCTTCCATTTGGTCAATATATTTTGTTGACAGTTCTTTGTCTTGTATACTCTCTCTCTCTGTCTCCCCTTCACCCCTTTTCTTTCATCTGTCTTTTTTCTGCGTTTTATTGTTACATCTAAAAAGCAAGACAGTCTTCTAACCATGAACAAAGCAGTTTTACTGTAAGTATTATTGTCGATGCAGTCATTTCAGGGATAGTATTCTTACTAATCATTGGGTTTACTGAATACTGTTTCTTTCCTGTGCAAAGATACGATAATTTTTAGATCTGAGACGTTTGAATTTGAGTTGATGATACATACTTACTACATGCTTATTTGTTACCATCATCTTCTTCATGACATCATCATTACTGTCATCATCATCATCATCATCATCATAATCATTAGTCTTCATTGTTTTCTTCTTTTTTTTTTTTTTTAGTAAAGCAGAATCATACAATGCGAAACTAACATATTTTCAACCAAAGGTTTATGTGCATGAAGTACAATCACTGTCAGCAATATATGATAAATGATATATACACAGACAGGGGTAGTTAGAGAGATAACGTGTGTGTGTAAATATATATGTGCATATATCTATCTTTTTATCTGTCTATTTATCTATATCTGTCTGTATCTATCTATCTATCTATCTATCTATCTATCTATCTATCTTTTTATCTATCTATCTTTTATCTATATCTGTCTATCTATCTATCTATATCTATCTATTTATATATATATATATATTTATGTATATAGAAATATTTTTTTATATATATATGTATATGTATATATATACATAGATAGATAGATAGATAGGTAGATATGTATACCTATATGTGTATATATATATATGTATGTATGTATATATATCTTAAACTGACAAGGAGTCGTATCAGATTTTCATCTGAAATTAGGGAAGTTTCGCAGTCATTTTTCTCTAAAACCTTTAGCTCCATTTTTATTATATTCTTCTGTCTGGTATTTTATAGTAAAATTTCTTGTAAGACAAATTGTGTTTCACAGATTTTTTTTCATGTGTACTCATATATATGTACATTTTTCAAAGAAGGATCATGAAATCAAATACTGAATCTGTATACATTATGATTGTTGTTTTTGTTGTTGTTGTTGTTCTTCTTCTTCTTGTTTTTTGTATTTATTGTTACTATTATTTATATGATGGTGATTATTTTTATCATTATTTGATTTAGGATCATTCTTTGAAAGATTTGAATATGCAATAATGACATATTTTGATGTTACCAAGAAATCCTTCATGTAGGGAAATATTTGGAGAGAAAGGCAATCATCCTTTTTTTTAAAACATGATTTTGAATGTCTAATTATTTAGTCACAACGTAACTCTTCTCTTGGCTTCCTGTCTTGCTTCAAATCCCCATTTTCTTGTCCCTCCACAACATCTTCCGGTACAAGCGGATGGAAAAAGTAAAAGTAAGTAAAACTGTAAAGTTTCTGATAAAATGTGATGAAACTGTAAAGTTTCTGATTAAATGTGATTTGTTCTGTTTTGTTTAGAAGTTTACAATATTTGTATTCATACAGACTGCCATTATAGTGTGATTGTCATTGTTTTTTGACATATTTATGAAATGGTTTTGTGGTGCAGTATTTGAGTTGAAAGCATTTGACTAGTCATTCAGCTTGACAGTGAATAAAACAGTACAGTTTCTGATTCAGTATGAGTTGTTTTATTTGTTTAAAAGTTTACAATATTTGTATTCATGCAGATATAATGACTATTGTATTGTGATCTTGATTTTGTTTTTGACATATTGATGAAAAAGTTTTATGGTTCAGCATTTGAGTTGAAAGCAGTTGATCAGTCATTGAGCCTGACATAATAATTAAAACTGTAAAGTTTCTGATTCAATGTGATTTGTTCTATTTGTGTAAAAGTTTACGGTGTTTGTATTCATACAGATATAAACTTGTTGACATATTCATAAAATACTTATATGGTGCAGCAGTTGAGTTGAAAACATTTGACGAGTGATTTAGTTTGACAAAATAAGTAAAACTGTGAAGTTTCTCATTCAGTGTGACTTGTTCCATTTGTTTAAAAGTTGACAATATTTGTAGTCATACAGATATAACTACCATTATATTATGATCTTGATTATCTTTCGACATATTGATGAAATAGTTTAATGGTGCAACATTTGAGCTGAAAGCAATTGATTGATGAAACAGTTTTATGATGCAGTGTTTCAGTTGAAAACTGTGGACTAGTCATTTAGCCCATCAAATTGTTATGATATTTTGTTGATTTCTTTTTTTTTTTTCAACGGAAATTGAATGTTTGGATATTTGGAGACATTTAATACTGAGACACTGTGTATTCTTGATTAAAGATGAAACAGAGCTTGTGCACTGGTAGTAAAATGTGTATGATTTACACAAAGTCTTTGTCTGTTTCCTACTTGCTTGTCGGTATGTCTCTCCTCTTCAGCATGCGCATGTGTGTGCTGTGTGCATTGTGTGTGTGTGTGCATTTTGTGTGTGTGTGTGTGTGTGTGCGGTTGTGTGTGCATGTGTGTGTGTGTATGTGTGTGTGTGTGTTGTGTTGTGTGTGTGTGTGTGGTGTGTGTGCGGTGTGTGTGCATGTGTGTGTGTAAGTGTGAGTGTGTGTGTGTGTTGTGTGTGTGTGTGGTGTTTGTGTGTGTTGTGTGTGTGTTTGTGTGTGTTTGTGTATGTGTGTGTATGTGTGTGCAGTGCATGAGTGTGTGTGTGTGTGTGTGTGTGTGTGTGTGCAGTGCATGAGTGTGTGGTGTGTGTTTGTGTGTGTGTGTGTGTGTTTTTGTGTATGTGTGTGCAGTGCATGAGTGTGTGGTGTGTGTGTGTGTGTATGTGTGTGTGTGTGTTATGTTTTATCCTGCTTTTTTTTTTTTCGTGCAGAGTTGACAAGATACACAATGTCATGTGTAACAAACTTCTATTTTCTGATCACTTGAAAAAATCATGCTGGTGCATTCAGGATCTGTGTGATCATCATCATCATGTGCCCTGCTGCATGGCGTTGGCGATCATGACCCTCTATATGCATCTATCCCTTGTCGCTGCAAGTACATCTCTCACCCTTTCTGTCCTCAGCCAGTCTGCAAGTCCGTCCAAATATTTCCTCCTTGGGTCTACCTGGAGCTCTATTCCCCTCCAGCTGTCCTGTTGTGACTAGGTACTCTACTCTCTCTTGCCTCAGAAAATGTCCTACTGATGTTGCTTATCTTTTCCTAACCTTCTTCATCAATGTTCTTCTTGTGTCTGCCTCCATCAAGACTGTCTCGTTTGTTTTCTTTGCTGTCCATGGAACTCTCAACATTCGTTTTAGAAACCACATTTCAGTTGCCTCAATCTTATTCTGACTTTGCGTGTTGACTGTCAACGCCTCCCGTCCGTATAACAGTATCAGTTCTACATAACACTGAAGAACTATCTTCCTGATGTTAATTTATAGGCATTCAGTGTGATACTCTCCTGAAATGACCGACCCCATTCAGTTAACAAGAAAGACTGGGGCTATTCAACAGACTTGTTTGAGGGTTTTTGTTTTTGTTTGTGTGTGTGTGTATGTGTGTGTGTGTGTACGTGTATGTGTGTGTGTGTGTGTGTGTATGCGTGTGAGTGTGTGTGTGTATGTGTGTGTGCGTGTGTGTGTACGTAAATGTGTGTGTGCATGTGTGTGTCTGTGTGCACGTGTGTGTGTGTATGTGTGTTGTGTGTGTGTGTTTCTTTTATGGGTCAAAACTTCTGATCCCAAACCGCTCATTCTGTCTCCACAACACACCCTAACCCCAATTTCATTTAGTCGAAGCCACAGTGCCAGGAAGCCCATGGAAGTCAGAGATGCCAAGCCCCCATGTGCCCACCCACCTGAGGAAATCCTGCTGGAGTCACCATTATCATTATTATTGTTATTACTTTTGTTAACATCATCATCATCATCATCATCATCATCATCATCGTCGTCGTCGTCGTCGTCGTTGTTGTTGTTGTTGTTGTTGTTATTTTTATTATTATTATTATTATTATTATTATTATTTATCTTTATTATTATTATTATTGTGGTGAGTTTGTTCAAGAGGGACTCATCGAACTCGGACAATTCCGTATGCGCTCCATCCGAATCTACCAACAATTATCTGGCAGACTCCCTAAACCTGTGAAAAACCCTATGTGCTGGCAAGGTCTTGAAATTGAGAAGCGGGGAGGGGGAGGGGGTTATTTATGAAACACTAAGCTAACACACCATCACCAGAATGATGGAAACATTAAGACGGGCAGCGAACAGGCCAGTTTTTAATGTTGTGGGCTGGGCTCGAACTCGAGATATCAGATCTTGAGTCCACGGCTTTATTAAAAGAGTCAACCAGCCTACAGAAGGGTCACCGTTAGAGTTCCACAGTCCCTGTTCTTACCTACTTGCAAGGACGCTGCCTACTGACCCCCCTATCTATCCTTCTGTCTATCTATCTATCTATCTATCTATCTATCTATCTATCTATCTATCTGTCTGTCTATCTATCTATCTATCTATCTCTCTATCTGTCTGTCTATCTATCTATCTATCTATCTATCTATCTATCTATCTCTCTATCTGTCTATCTATCTATTTATATACCTGTCTGTCTGTTTATCTATGTATATATATATATATCTATCGATCTATCTGTTTGTCTGTCTGTCTATCTGTCTATCTATCTATCTGTCTATCTATCTATCTATGTGTCTATCTATCTACTTATCTATCTGTCTATCTATCTATCTATCTATCTATCTGTCTGTCTGCCTATTTGTCTATCTACCTGTCTGTCTATTTGTCTATCTATCTATCTATCTATTTATCTATCTATCTGTCTGTCTGTCTGTCTATGTACCTACTTACCTACCTGTCTGTCTGTCTAACCATCTATCTATCTATCTGTCTGTCTCTATATTAACGTATTCATTTATCTATCATGTATTCATTCATTCATTCATTCATGTATTCATTCATGTGTTCATTTATTTATTTATTTGTTTATTTATTTATTTATTCTGTTTGTTTCTCTAGTCACTCACAAGCAGTCGTTGTTGCCGATGCAGCAAGAGTGATGATGGACTCTCTCCTTGATCTAGTGGATGAGTAGACACACATTATCGGCCATTATCGGCTTGTATGGATCCTGCATGAGAAAGAATCCTGCAGCCTTGAGGTCTGCTTCCGCTGGTCC
>JAPXFY010003857.1:12500-20040 GCA_030674185.1 Monoplex corrugatus | reverse complement strand
TTTTTTTCAAAATTCTGGAGAGAGAGAGAAGTTTTAAAACATTTTCTTATCTGGAGAGAAATAAGATTTTGGGACTTTTTTTTTTCAAAACTTCTGAAGAAGAGAGACAAAACAGAAAAGACAGATAGACAGACAGACAGACAGACAGACAGACAGACAGAGTTCAGACTTCAATACACTTCAGTACTCAAGGATTGCAGCATAAAACATTAGACTCGTGTTACAGCCTGTATTTGCTATTCTACACACACAAACGGGGCGAGGAGAGAGAGACAGAGAGACAGACAGACGGAGAGAGAGAGAGAGATGTGACCATTTTTTTTCTATCTGGAGAGAGAGAGAGAGTATTAACATTTTCTTATCTGGAGAGAAATAGAGAGTTTGATTTTTTTTTTTTCTAACTTCTGAAGAAGAGAGACAGACAGACAGACAGATAGACAGACAGACAGACCGACAGACAGACAGACAGAGTTCAGACTTCAATACACTTCAATACTCAAGGATTGCAGCATATAACATTAGACTCGTGTTACTATTCTACACACACAAACGGGGCGAGGAGAGAGAGAGCGAGAGAGAGAGAGAGAGAGAGAGAAACAGAGACAGAGACAGACGGAGACACAGAGACAGACGGAGACAGACGGAGAGAGAGAAAGACAGACAGACAGACAGACAGAGAGGGAGGGAGGGAGAGAGAGGAGGGAGTTCGTGTGCAGGGATCAGAAATGTTTTAGCGACATTTTTATTATAATGCTGTCTGCACGAGAACATACAAAAGTCCTTTGACGTCTGCCATCGGTCCACTTTCCATTGAACTGTGTGTTGTGTGTGTGTGTGTGTGTGTGTGTGTGTGTGTGTGTGTGTGTGTGTGTGTGTGTGTGTGTGTGTGTGTGTGTATGTGTGTGTGTGTGTGTGTGTGTGTGTGTGTGTGTGTGTGTGTGTGTGTATGTGCGTGTATTGTATGTGTGTCTGTCTGTCTGTGCCTGTTTTTGTGTCAGTGTGTGTGTTGTATGAGAGTGTGCGTTTGTATATGTGGCGAGATCCTTGTGTGTGGTGTGTGTGTGTGTTCACCTCTCTGTCTCTCTCTCTCTGTCTCTCTCTCGCTCGCTCTCGCTCTCTGTCTCTCTCTTTCTCTGTCTCTCTCTCTCTCTCTCCCTCTCTCTCTCTCTCTCTCTCTCTTGCACTCTGTCTGTCTGTCTCTCTCTCTCTCCCTCTCTCTCTTTCTGTGTGTGTGTGTGTGTGTGAGTGTGTGTGAATGTTCGGCGCCCGCTTGTACGTGTATGTTTATAAGCCTTACTATGGATAGATGTTTTGCGTGGTGTCTAACTTCTTCCATATTGGGGTTCAATAGTGGCTTGAATTATACCGGCAATGTGAAAACCGCTAAAATAAAAATAAAAATAAAAATAGTGCAACAAAACACTTGCATAGCCAGGGGAAATCACCATGGTTATGTTAAGGTAGTATTATTTTTAAAGTGTCTTTTCACCGTAATTAAAACAAAATTCTTTTTGAGCATTGTTAACGAGGCACAAGGAAGAACATCATGATCAAAGGGGAATTATTTTTATCAAAGCCTGAAGTTCCAGACACATTCCTGACACTGACATCTTCAACAGCGGGTCTAGTCTGTCTGCATGAAGTACTGCCACTGTCAACATTGTATAAGATAACTATACAGACATACACAGGTAAAAGATAACTATACAGACGTATACAGGCAAAAGATAACTATACAGACATACACAGGTAAAAGATAACTATACAGACGTATACAGGCAAAAGATAACTATACAGACATACACAGGTAAAAGATAACTATATAGACATACACAGGTAAAAGATAACTATACAGACATACACAGGAAAAAGATAACTATGTACACATCCACAGGTAAAAGATAACTATACAGACATACACAGGTAAAAGATAACTATACAGACATACACAGGCAAAAGATAACTATACAGACGTACACAGGCAAAAGATAACTATACAGACATACACAGGTAAAAGATAACTATATAGACATACACAGGTAAAAGATAACTATATAGACATACACAGGTAAAAGATAACTATATATACATACACAGGTAAAAGATAACTATACAGACATACACAGGTAAAAGATAACTATACAGACATACACAGGTAAAAGATAACTATACAGACATACACAGGCAAAAGATAACTATACAGACATACACAGGTAAAAGATAACTATACAGACATACACAGGTAAAAGATAACTATACAGACATACACAGGTAAAAGATAACTATACAGACATACACAGGTAAAAGATAACTATACAGATATATACAGATACAGATAAATATACAGACATACACAGATAAAAGATAAAAGATAACTAGACAGACATACACAGGTAAAAGGTAAATATACAGATATACACAGATATAAAAGAACTATATAGACATACACAGGTAGAGGACAACTATATAGACATACATAGATAAAAGATAAATGTAGATACACACACAGGTAAACGATAACTATATAGAAAAACACAGTTAAAAATTAACTATATAGACAAACACAGGTAAAAGATAACTATATAGACATACACAGGTAGAGGACAGCTATACAGACATACATAGATAAAAGATAAATGTAGATACACACACAGGTAAAAGATAACTGTATAGAAAAACACAAGTAAAAGATAACTATATAGACGTACACAGATGAAGGATAACTATACAGACATATATAGATAAAAGATAAATGTAGATGCATACACAGGTAAAAGATAACTCTATACACACATAGGTAAAAGATGTGTGTATAGACATACACAGGTGAAAGATAACTATACAGACATACAGAGGTAAAAGATAACAATACAGACTCACTCTCACCCTCACCCCTCTCCCACACGCCCATTAAAGATCTCTCTATCTATTTCTGTCTCTGTCTCTCTCTATCAATAATAATAATAATGATAATAATGATAATAATAACAATAATAATAATGATGATGATAATGATAATGATGGTAATAATAATGATAACAATAATGATAATAACGATGATGATAATGATAATGATAACAATAATAATAATAATAATAATAATAATAATAATGACGATGACGATGACGATGACAATGATGAGGAGGAGGAGGAGGACGACGAGGCGGAGGAGGAGGAGGAAAATGATGATGATGGTTGATGATGATATAATAACAACAACAATAATAATAATGATGATTATAATGATATCATAATAATAATAACAATAATAACAATAACAATAGTAATAAAACAATAACAAGAATAATAACTGTGGCATCACCACCACCACCAACAACAACAGTTATATGAATTCTACAACCTTGTCAGCTCACTCGGTAACATAATGTCACGCCAGCTTTGCAAGCTCATATTTCCAAACGTTGAACTTGTCGACCAGTGTATCCCTGGGCAGGGGTATATATGTCGTGTTGATATTGTGCAGGTTAATACAACATCAAGCTGGAAGTTCAAGACAGTGCTAACCAACTATGCCCCTTCCAGATCAAGCCATCTGCAAAGTTCTCTGTCTCTCTGTCTCTGTCTCTGTCTGTCTGTCTGTCTGTCTCTCTCTTTCTCTCTCTCTCTCTGTCTCTCTCTCTCTCTCTCTCTCTCACACACACACACACACTCTCTCTCTCTCTCTGTCTCTCTCTCTCTCTCTCTCAATAGTGATGATAATAGCAGTAATAATAATAATAATAACAGTGATGATTTTAATAATAATATTACTATTACTACTACTGATGATAAGAATAATGTTACAATAATAATAATAATAATGATGATACTGATAATAGTAGCGATGATAGGAACAATAACAACAACAACAACAATAATAATAATAGTAACAATATTGATAATAATGATGGTAGTAATAATAATAATAATGATAATGATAATAATTAACACAACAATGAAAATGGTGAAATTAATGATTATAATAAAGATTGATAATGATAATAATAATTTCACCATTTTCATTGTTGAAGTTGAGTAAAGTACAACTTCCAGATCAAGCCATCTGCAAAGTTCTCTGTTTCTCTGTCTCTGTCTCTCTCTGTCTGTCTGTCTCTCTCTGTCTGTCTGTCTCTCTCTCTGTCTCTGTCTCTCTCTCTCTCTCTCACACACACACACACTCTCTCTCTCTCTCTCTCTCTCTGTCTCTCTCTCTCTCTCTCAATAGTGATGATAATAGCAGTAATAATAATAATAATAATAACAGTGATGATTTTAATAATAATATTACTACTACTACTACTACTACTGATGATAAGAATAATGTTACAATAATAATAATAATGATGATACTGATAATAGTAGCGATGATAGGAACAATAACAACAACAACAACAATAATAATAATAATAGTAACAATATTAATAATAATGATAGTAGTAATAATAATAATAATGATAATGATAATAATTAACACAACAATGAAAATGGTGAAATTAATGATTATAATAAAGATTGATAATGATAATAATAACAATAATAATAATAGAATAACAATGATAATAATAATGATAACAACAACACAACAATAATAATAATTCTACAACCTTGACAGTTCACTCAATAAACAAAATGTCACACCAGCTTTGCCAGCTCATATTTCCAAACGTTAAACGTGTCGACCAGTGTTTCCCTGGGCACAGGTATAATATTATATGTCGTGTTGATATAGTACAGGTTAATACGACATCAAGCTGGAAAGTTCAAGACAGTGCTAACCAACTATGCCCCTCTCAGATCAAGTCGTCTGCAATGTTATCTTTATGTTTTCAGCCTTCAGCTTGAAGTTGAGTAAAGTACAGCAGACGTCTCCCATTGATTTGTCGGTTATATTCAGACGGCGCCTGTTCACTTTTAGGAGATGATAAACGATTTTGTTGAATGGATTCCTGACTATTGGCACATGATGCCAGAGTGATGAGTGAGTGTGTCTGCCGACACAGGAAACGTCACTGCGTCACTGACACACTGAAGACATCTCTTTAGACTGGATCTGTTCTCTCTCTCACTCTCATACACATTCTCTCTCCCTCCCTCTCTCTCTCTCTCTCTCTCTCTCTCTCTCATACACACACACATTCTCTCTCTCAATAGTAATAATAATAATGATAATAATAACAACAATAATGATATTAATAATTACAATATTACTACTACTACTACTACCACTACTACTGCTGCTGATGATGATAAAAATGATAATAATACAATGATAATAATAATGATAATAGTAATAGTAATGATAATAGCAGCAATAAAAGGAATAAAGACAATAATAATAATAACACTAATAATAATGTAACAATGAAGATGATAATAACAATTATAATATGATAATAATTATGTTACTGATAATAATAATCATAGTAATAACAATGATGATGATGATGATGATGATGATGATGATGATGAAGATGATGATGATGATGATGATGATGATGATGATGATGATGATGATGGTGATAATAAGAAAAAAAGACGAAGAAAGAGAAGAAGAAGAAGAAGAACAATGACAACAATAACAATAATACTATTAACAATAATAACAACAACAACAACAGCAATAATAATAATAATTCTACAACCTTGTCAGTTCACTCAATAAACAAAATGTCACGCCAGCTTTGCCAGCTCATGTTTCCAAACGTTAAACATGTCGACCAGTGTGTACCTGGGCACAGGTATATATGTCGTGTTGATATAGTACAGGTTAATACGACATCAAGCTGGAAAGTTCAAGACAGTGCTAACCAACTATGCCCCTCTCAGATCAAGTCGTCTGCAATGTTATCTTTATGTTTTCAGCCTTCAGCTTGAAGTTGAGTAAAGTACAGCAGACGTCTCCCATTGATTTCTCGGTTATATTCAGACGGCGCCTGTTCACTTTTAGGAGATGATAACGATTTTGTTGAATGGATTCCTGACTATTGGCACATGATGTCAGAGTGATGAGTGAGTGTGTCTGCTGACACAGGAAACGTCACTGAGTCACTGGCACACAGGGGACATCTCTCTAGACTGGATCTGTTCTCTCTCTCACTCTCATACACACTCTCTCTCTCTCCCTCTCTCTCTCTCTCTCTCTCTCTTTCTCTCTCTCTTTATTTTTCTCTCTTTCTTTCTTTCTCTCTCTATCTCTCTCTCTCTCTCTCTCTCTCTCACACACACACTATCTCTCTCTGTCTCTCTTCTCTCTTTCAATAGTAATAATAATAGTAACAATAATGATAATAATAATACCAACAAGAATGATAATATTACTACTACTACTAATAATAATATTACTACTACTACTACTATGGCTACTACTACTACTGCTACTGCTGCTACTACTACTACTACTACTACTACTAATGATGATGATGATGATGATGATGATGATGATGATGATATGATAATAATAATGATAACAACAATGACAATAATAGTAGTAATAAGAATAACGATAACAACAAGAACAGTAATAATAATAATTCTTCATCTTTGCCAGTTCACTCAATAAACAAAATGTCACGCCAGCTTTGCCAGCTCATATTTCCAAACGTTAAACGTGTGGACCAGTGTTTCCCTGGGCACGGGTATATATATGTCGTGTTGATATAGTACAGGTTAATACGACATCAAGCTGAGAAGTTCAAGACAGTGCTAACCAACTATGCCCCTCTCAGATCAAGTCGTCTGCAATGTTATCTTTATGTTTTCAGCCTTCAGTTTGAAGTTGAGTAAAGTACAGCAGACGTCTCCCATTGATTTGTCGGTTATATTCAGACGGCGCCTGTTCACTTTTAGGAGATGATAAACGATTTTGTTGAATGGATTCCTGACTATTGGCACATGATGCCAGAGTGATGAGTGAGTGTGTCTGCTGACACAGGAAACGTCACTGCGTCACTGACACACAGGAGATATCTCTCTAGACTGGATCTGTTCTCTCCCTCACTCTCTCTCTCTCTCTCTGTCTCTTTCTCTCTCTCTTTATTTTTCTCTCTTTCTTTCTTTCTCTCTCTATCTCTCTCTCTCTCTCTCTCTCTCTCTCTCTCTCTCTCACAATATCTCTCTCTGTCTCTCTTCTCTCTTTCAATAGTAATAATAATAGTAACAATAATGATAATAATAATACCAACAAGAATGATAATATTACTACTACTAATAATAATAATATTACTACTACTACTACTGTGGCTACTACTACTACTGCTACTGCTGCTACTACTACTACTACTACTAATGATGATGATGATGATGATATGATAATAATAATGATAACAACAATGGCAATAATAGTAGTAATAAGAATAACGATAACAACAAGAACAGTAATAATAATAATTCTTCATCTTTGCCAGTTCACTCAATAAACAAAATGTCACGCCAGCTTTGCCAGCTCATGTTTCCAAACGTTAAACGTGTCGACCAGTGTTATTGGTATATATGTCGTGTTGATATAGTACAGGTTAATACGACATCAAGCTGGAAAGTTCAA
>JAPXFY010003856.1:0-2500 GCA_030674185.1 Monoplex corrugatus | reverse complement strand
CTGACATTTGATGAGTAGAAACTGTATACTTGGCAAGACACACTTCTTCAGTTTAGTTTCAGTTTCTCAAGATGACTTCTCCGCGCTCGGAATGAATTCCATATGCACTAACGTCACAGGTGCCGTGTGATGGAGAAGATCCAGAATGATCACAGCACAAGCCTTAAGTCTGTACATAAACCCATGAGCTGGCCAGGTCTTGAGGTCCTACCTAGATAGTTCCATAACCCTGGGGTCCTAAGGGAGTGAGGTGGCAGAGACCTCAACTTTTCCCGTGGCCAGCACCACGAGGGCAGCGCCCACCCCCTCTCCCTAGATTCAAATTCATATTCATAGTCACATTTCTCTCTCTCTCTCTCTCTCTCTCTCTCTCTCTCTCTCTCTCTCTCTCTCTCTCTCTCTCTCTCTTTTAACCAAGACATCAGAAAGGTAAGAAGGCTAACTAGTCTTCAAGGCGTGAGATCTGGTGGGAAATCAACCTGCCTCTCCAACGTTTTATATCAAGGCATCCAGGCAACGCCCTGCTCTTCACGGTTTTCAACTGCCTGTGGGATCTTTAGTGTCAGCAGCCAGAAGGCACACGGGTCCGACTCGGTTTTCGTCCCCTGCCGAAGGACTAGATGTTCAGTTCGATTTCCCCGGTCAAACTAAGGGGAAATGTCGAGGCCATCGTCACAACCTGAATAATGGACATTCAATCTTGCTATGTGATGCTGCAGATCTTGCGCAGACATCTTCGGTAGAACTGTTCCCACCACCACCACCATCATCATCATCATCATCATCATCATCATCATCATCATCATCATCATCATCATCATGTACCCTGCCGCATAGCGTTGGTGATCATGGCTCTCCATTGTTTTGTCTTGTCCTGCCTTGTATTGTCACGTTTTGCTTTGTTTTGTCTTGTCCTGCCTTGTATTGTCACGTTTTGCTTTGTTTCGTCTTGTTTTGTTTTGTCCTGCCTTGTATTGTCACGTTTTGCTTTGTTTTGTCTTGTTTTGTTTTGTCCTGCCTTGTATTGTCACGTTTTGCTTTGTTTTGTCTTGTTTTGTTTTGTCCTGCCTTGTATTGTCACGTTTTGCTTTGTTTTGTCTTGTTTTGTCCTGCCTTGTATTGTCACGTTTTGCTTTGTTTTGTCTTGTTTTGTCCTGCCTTGTATTGTCACGTTTTGCTTTGTTTTGTCTTGTCCTGCCTTGTATTGTCACGTTTTGCTTTGTTTTGTCTTGTTTTGTTTTGTCCTGCCTTGTATTGTCACGTTTTGCTTTGTTTTGTCTTGTTTTGTCCTGCCTTGTATTGTCACGTTTTTGCTTTGTTTTGTCTTGTTTTGTCCTGCCTTGTATTGTCACGTTTTGCTTTGTTTTGTCTTGTTTTGTTTTGTCCTGCCTTGTATTGTCACGTTTTGCTTTGTTTTGTCTTGTTTTGTTTTGTCCTGCCTTGTATTGTCACGTTTTGCTTTGTTTTGTCTTGTTTTGTTTTGTCCTGCCTTGTTGCCGCAAGCACATCTTCCACCCTCTCTGTCCTCAGCCACCCTGCAAGTCCGTCAAATATTTTCTCCCTGGATCTATCTGGTGCTCTGTTTCCCTCCAGCTTTCCCGTTGTGACCAGGTGCTTCAATTCCCCTTTCCTCATAAAACGGCCTATAAATGTTGTCTGTCTTTTCCTAAACTTTCTTATCAATGATCCACTTGTATCTGCCTCCACCAAGACTGTCTCGTTTGTTTTCTTTGCTGTCCATGGAACTCTCAACATTCTTCTTAGAAACCACATCTCGGCTGCCTCAATCTTGTTCTGGCTTTGCGAGTTGACTGTCCACGCCCTACAACCGTATAACATTATCGGTTCTATATAACATTCAAGAACTTTCGCTCTCTCTTCCTGATGTTTATTGATAGGAAGAGATTTCTTGAATGTCATATAGAATCGGTAATGTTATACAGTTGTGAGGCGTGGACAGTCAACATCTTCGGCAGAACTGTTCCCAGCTGTTGGATAAAGTCGTCGGCAGGTAAAAGTCCAGGTGTGGTGCTCAGAGAACTTGCTACACTTGGCACCGTTATGGGTCAGGTATCAGAGGAGACGAAGGGAGGAGGGTTAGGGTCGGCTGTGCTGGCATGATTCCTCTCACCTGACTTCCCCGTATTCCAAACACTACCTATCCCCACCCTATCCCCTCCACTGCCTCCGTACCGACACACACACCTGAGGACAGGGAGTGGGAGAGTCTGGCACCTAACAACTCTCTGTCTGTCTGTCTGTTTGTCTCTTTCTCTCTCTCTCTCTCTGCGTCTGTATCTGTCTGTTTGTCTGTCTCTCTATCTGTCTGTCTGTCTGTCTTTCTCTCTCTCTCTCTTTCTTCCCTCTCTCTCTCTGCCTTGCTCTCTGCGTCTCTGTCTGTTTGTCTGTCTCTCTATCTGTCTGTCTTTTTCTCTCTCTCTTTCTTCCCCCTCTCTCTCTCTCTCTGCCTTGCTCTCTGCGTCTCTGTCTGTTTGTCTGT
>JAPXFY010003855.1:17500-20054 GCA_030674185.1 Monoplex corrugatus | reverse complement strand
TCCCACCTATGAGTAAATAGCACCATTGCCTTGTGGGTGTCTCGGGAGATACAAGGCTAAGGGAATAAACCCTGACAGAAAACCGATGGAAGGCAACGGGAAACCACTATCGTATATTACCTAGATAATCATCATCATCATCATCAAGTGCCTTGCCACATGGCGTTGGCGATCATGGCCCTCCATATGTTTCTATCCCTTGTTGCCGCAAGCACATCTTCCACCCTCTCTGTCCTCAGCCACTGCAAATCCGTCCAATATTTTCCCCTGGGTCTACCTGGTGTTTTCTTTCCCTCCAGCTTTCCTGTTGTGACCAGGTGCTCCAATTCCCCTTTCCTTATAAAATGGCCTATAATGTTGTCTGTCTTTTCCTAATCTTCCTTATGAATGATCTTCTTGTGTCTGCCTCCATCAAGACTGTCTCGTTTGTTTTCTTTGCTGTCCATGGAACTTTGCCAAAGGGCATACCACGTTGAAAACTCCGGTTCTCGTCCGATCACCGAAATAAAGCAACGTCTGGCCCGGTTAGTACTTGGATGGGTGACTGCCTGGGAACACCGGGTGCTGTGGCAATTTTTCACTCAGGACCTGGCCAGCTCGTGGGTTTATGTGCAGGCGTAAGGCTTGTGCCATGATCACCATACACATGGCACCTGTGACGTTAGTACATATAGAATTCATTTCGAGCACGGAGACGTCATCTTGAGAAACTGAAACTGAAACTGGACCTCTCAACATTCTTCTTAGAAACCACATCTCGGCTGCCTTAATCTTGTTCTGGCTTTGCTTATTGACTGTCCACGCCTCACATCCGTATAACATTATCGGTTGTATACAACATTCAAGAACTCTCTTCCTGATGTTAATTGATAGGCATTTGTTGGTAAAAATTCTTTTCATTAGTGAGTCATCCAAACGAGAACTGAGGTAAACGACGTAAACAGGGACTCCTGTGGAGCACCTTTGTTCGGTAGGGATCGTCATACTGCGCTGGTGACACCCGACCATCTGCAAGGTACTGCGATCAGATACGTGTTGTATGGTTGTGAGGCGTGGACAGTCAACACGCAAAGTCAGAACAAGATTGAGGCAACCGAAATGTAGTTTCTAAGAACAATGTTGAGAGTTCTATTGACAAAAAGAAAACAAACGAGAAAGTCTTGAAGGAGGTAGACAGGCACAAGAAGAACATTAAGAAAGAAGATTAGGAAAAGACAAGTACCATTTATAGAACATTCCAAGAGGCTAGAGAAATTTCAGCACCTAATCTCAACAGGAAAGCTGGAGGGGAAAAGAGCACCAGGCGGACGGACTTGCAGAGAGGGACTGAGGGAGATGTGTACTGCAGCGACAAAAAATAAGATTCATATGGACGGCCATGATCGCCAACGCCATGTGGCAGGGCACATCATGATGATGATGATGATGATGATGATGATGATGATGATGATGAGGGGATTTGAACTTACAACCTTCCAGACAGCAATCCGGTGTGCTAATGGCTACACCATGGCCACAGAGTCATGCATGTTTTCATTGTAAGTCGCAGAACGTGAAGCTACAAGTTGTAGTCAGCCCGGATGTCACAAGACCAGGGCTTGTAGTGGTCTGTGTTTTTAGCCACGTTTTGCTCACCATGTTATGTGCAGACAAACTGTGTCTTAAGATCAAACTGTTGTAACTGTGTTTTAAGATCAAACTGTTGTAACTGTGTTTTAAGACCAAACTGTTGTAACTGTGTTTTAAGACCAAACTGTTGTAACTGTGTTTTAAGATCAAACTGTTGTAACTGTGTTTTAAGACCAAACTGTTGAAGTAGCTGTGTTTTAAGACCAAACTGTTGTGACTGTCTTAAGATCAAACTGTTGTAACTGTGTTTTAAGACCAAACTGTTGAAGTAACTGTGTTTTAAGACCAAACTGTTGTAACTGTGTTTTAAGACCAAACTGTTGTAACTGTGTTTTAAGACCAACCTGTTGTAACTGTGTTTTAAGACCAAACTGTTGAAGTAACTGTGTTTTAAGACCAAACTGTTGTAACTGTGTTTTAAGACCAAACTGTTGTAACTGTGTTTTAAGACCAAACTGTTGTAACTGTGTTTTAAGACCAAACTGTTGTAACTGTGTTTTAAGACCAAACTGTTGTAACTGTGTTTTAAGACCAAACTGTTGAAGTAACTGTGTTTTAAGACCAAACTGTTGAAGTAACTGTGTTTTAAGACCAAACTGTTGAAGTAACTGTGTTTTAAGACCAAACTGTTGAAGTAGCTGTGTTTTAAGACCAAACTGTTGTAACTGTGTTTTAAGATCAAACTGTTGAAGTAGCTGTGTTTTAAGACCAAACTGTTGTAACTGTGTTTTAAGACCAAACTGTTGTAACTGTGTTTTAAGACCAAACTGTTGAAGTAACTGTGTTTTAAGACCAAACTGTTGAAGTAGCTGTGTTTTAAGACCAAACTGTTGAAGTAGCTGTGTTTTAAGACCAAACTGTTGAAGTAGCTGTGTTTTAAGACCAAACTGTTGAAGTAGCTGTGTTTTAAGACCAAACTGTTGAA
>JAPXFY010003855.1:0-12500 GCA_030674185.1 Monoplex corrugatus | reverse complement strand
GTGATGTTCTCCACTATCCACAGAACAGCAAGTGGTCCTGGTGATGTTCTCCACTATCCACAGAACAGCAAGTGGTCCTGGTGATGTTCTCCACTATCCACAGAACAGCAAGTGGTCCTGGTGATGTTCTCCACTATCCACAGAACAGCAAGTGGTCCTGGTGATGTTCTCCACTATCCACAGAACAGCAAGTGGTCCTGGTGATGTTCTCCACTATCCACAGAACAGCAAGTGGTCCTGGTGATGTTCTCCACTATCCACAGAACAGCAAGTGGTCCTGGTGATGTTCTCCACTATCCACAGAACAGCAAGTGGTCCTGGTGATGTTCTCCACTATCCACAGAACAGCAAGTGGTCCTGGTGATGTTCTCCACTATCCTCACCTCAGTGCTGGTAGCCTCACCTGGTAGCCTCATCTCAGTGCTGGTAGCTCACCTCAGTGCTGGTAGCCTCACCTGGTAGCCTCACCTCAGTGCTGATAGCCTCACCTGGTAGCCTCATCTCAGTGCTGGTAGCCTCACCTGGTAGCCTCATCTCAGTGCTGGTAGCCTCACCTGGTAGCCTCATCTCAGTGCTGGTAGCCTCACCTCAGTGCTGGTAGCCTCACCTCAGTGCTGGTAGCCTCACCTCAGTGCTGGTAGCCTCACCTCAGTGCTGGTAGCCTCACCTCAGTGCTGGTAGCCTCACCATAGTGCTGGTAGCCTCATCTCAACAAGTTTCGGGAGGTCTCTATTAAACATAAAGCTATAATACAAAAATACATATTTGCCAATCTCTCTACTCATATCTCTACTTAACATAAGCTACAATACAAAAATACATATTTGCCAATCTCTCTACTCATATCTCTACTTAACATAAGCTATAATACAAAAATATATATTTGCCGATCTCTCTACTCATATCTCTACTTAACATAAGCTATAATACAAAAATATATATTTGCCGATCTCTCTACTCATATATCTACTTAACATAAGCTATAATACAAAAATATATATTTGCCGATCTCTCTACTCATATATCTACTTAACATAAGCTATAATACAAAAATACATATTTGCCGATCTCTCTACTCATATCTCTACTTAACATAAAGCTATAGTACCAATGTATATATACGTATTTGCCAATATATATATATATATTTGCCAATCTCTCTACTCATATCTGTACTAAAGATCAAGCTATACATATAGTACATAACGATACGGTCTGTGGCTGACAGAACAGAACAGGACAGGGGGGGGTGGGTGGGGAGACCAGCCGGTAGAGATGCTGGTGATGAAGAATGAAAAGCAAGGTGGGTGGTGGCAGACGGTAAGACACATGGTGATGAGTATTAGTGCTACGATAATGGTGCTGATGATTATGATGGTGATGCTGATAGTGATTGTATCGTCAGCATCATCAGCCAGGCACGGCACGGGACCTGCCAGTAACTGCTGTTGACGTTGCTAGTGGTCCATGATGGGCTGTCTGTCGTCTGCCCCTTTGTACCCCGGGTGTCCACTTTGTGTCTTCCTTGGACCGGGAGGGTGACGTGACAATAGGGATGGGTAGAAGGGTGACGTGACCTTAGGGATGGATGGTGATGGGTTTGAGAGGCCGTCGTGGTCAATTAGCAGATTTGGCATCCTCGTGTCCTCGTGGTGATGGTCGCGAGCGAGTCACACACACACACACACACACACACACACACACACACACACACACACACACACACACACACACTCACACACACACACACACACACACACACACACACACACACACACACACACACACCACACACACACACACACACACACACACACACACACACACACTCACACACCACACTCACACACACACACACACACACACACACACACACACACACACACACACACACACACACACACACACACAATAACGTTTGCTTTACACAGCTTGATTTTGATCACTTATGCTGATCGATGATAACGTGCTTAGTTTTGATTGTTCTTTTGGAACCTCCCTCTGTCTCTGTCTCTGTCTCTGTCTCTGTCTTTGTCTCTGTCTCTGTCTCTCTCCCTCTCTCTCCCCCTCTCTCTCTCCTCTGTCTGTCACTGTCTCTGTCTGTCTGTCTCTCTCTGTGTCTGTCTCTGTCTCTCTGTCTCTGTCCCTCTGTCTCTGTCTCTCTCTCTCTCTCTTCTCTCTCCCCTTCGCTCTCTCTGTCTCTGTCTTTGTCTCTGTCTCTGTCTTTGTCTCTGTCTCTCTCTCTCTCTCTCTCTCTCTTTCTCTCTTTCTTTCTCTCTCTAACTTCTTTCTTTCCACGCTGGATGTCGCTGCTATATTCTATCAAACTGATAATGTTGGAAAACCATCCTTCCGTATGCTATTTGGACTGTGCTTGTGAAACGAACATTGACAACACCTTCAAGAGACCTTTAACATCTGCCGTTTTGTGTCGCTCAGCGTCATGTTAGGGACGTCCTTCTTATACTGCTGTTTTCTGCTGTCTTATACTGCTGTTTTTTGCTGTCTTATACTGCTGTTTTCTGCTGTCTTATACTGCTGTTTTCTGCTGTCTTATACTGCTGTTTTCTGTTGTCTTATACTGCTGTTTTCTGCTGTCTTATACTGCTGTTTTCTGTTGTCTTATACTGCTTTTTCTGCTGTCTTATACTGCTGTTTTCTGTTGTCTTATACTGCTTTTTCTGCTGTCTTATACTGCTTTGTTTTGCTGTCTTATACTGCTTTGTTTTGCTGTCTTATACTGCTTTGTTTTGCTGTCTTATACTGCTTTGTTTTGCTGTCTTATACTGCTTTGTTTTGCTGTCTTATACTGGTTTTTTCTGCTGTCTTATACTGCTTTGTTTTGCTGTCTTATACTGCTTTGTTTTGCTGTCTTATACTGCTTGGTTTGCTGTCTTATACTGCTTTGTTTTGCTGTCTTATACTGCTTTGTTTTGCTGTCTTATACTGCTTTGTTTTGCTGTCTTATACTGCTTTGTTTTGCTGTCTTATACTGCTTTGTTTTGCTGTCTTATACTGCTTTGTTTTGCTGTCTTATACTGCTGTTTTCTGCTGTCTTATACTGGTTTTTTCTGCTGTCTTATACTGTTTTTTTCTTCTGTCTTATACTGTTTTTTTCTGCTGTCTTATACTGCTTTGTTTTGCTGTCTTATACTGCTTTGTTTTGCTGTCTTATACTGCTTTGTTTTGCTGTCTTATACTGCTTTGTTTTGCTGTCTTATACTGCTTTGTTTTGCTGTCTTATACTGCTTTGTTTTGCTGTCTTATACTGCTGTTTTCTGCTCAGTCCTATACATGACTAGGTACCCAAACACAAACACATAACATACACACACCCCACACACATGACTAATGACCCAAACACATAACATACACACACCCCACACACATGACTAGGGACCCAAACACATAACATACACACACCCCACACACATGACTAGGGACCCAAACACACACACACATAACACACACACACATAACATACACACACACATAACATACACACACATGACTAGTGACCCAAACACACACACACATAACACACACACATAACACACACACATAACATACACACACACATAACATACACACACATGACTAGGGACCCAAACACACACACACATAACACACACACACATAACATACACACACACATAACATACATACACATGACTAGTGACCCAAACAGGACAGACCCGGGCACCGTGGGGCTAGCTCTCCACCCACAACAACAACAAAACACTCAGCGCCGTCAACCACACGCCAGCGTGTCGCGAACGATTCCTCGCCTTTTGTGTCGCTGTCAGCCACCCGCAAGACAACATACGGGTGGGCCAGTCGTGGTGTCGGGTGGAGACCTCCTCACGCTTGACACCCTGCGACAGGCTGGGCTCTGACTGCTGTCTTGTCTTCCACTACCCATCCCTCACCCACCCCCTTACCCTCACCCTCTCCGCCATCCTCACTTGTGTTGTGCTTGTTGTGTTTAGAGGGCTGGCAGCCTTGCATGCTTCGCTTCTTGCTTCCCTTGTCTTGGTGGGTACAAATAGGCGGGAGGGGTTTTTAGGGGAAGAGGGATGGTCACTGATTAGTAAAGCCACCCGTAAGCTCACTTGGGTCTGAGCGCCTTGCTGTTAACACAGAGATGGTGCAAGAGTTATATGTATATGCGGGTAGTTTGGTCTGATTTGGTTAGTGTTTACAAGCCCAGTTCTCTGGCTATGTTTTGTGTTTTATCTCTTTTAAACAGAAGACTGGTTGGTTGAAAGCCTGCGACTCTTTAATTAATCCTAGGGTTAAATCAAGGATTTGAGTCCCACCCTGGTCGTATTTTCTTTGAGTGTGTGTATGTGTGTGTGTATGTGTGTCTGTCTGTCTGTCTGTCTGTCTGTCTGTGTGTGTTTGTATGTATGTCTCAGTGTGTGTATGTGTTTGTGCTTGTTTTTGTGTTTGAGTGTGTTTTGTGTATGTTTGTGTGTTTGTGTGTTCATGTGTTTGTGTGTGTGGTTGTGTGTGTTTGTGTGTTTGTGCGTGTTTGTGTGTGTTTGTGTTTGTGTGTGTGTTTGGTTTGTGTGTGTGTTGGTGTGTGTTTGTGTTTGTGTGAGTGCTTGTTTGTGTTTGTGTATTTGTGTGCGTATGTGTGTGTGCGTGTGTTTGTGTTTGTGTGTATGCGTGTTTGTGTGTTCCTTTGTGTGTGTGTGTGTTTATGTGATCCTCTGTGTGTGTGTTCTTCTCTGTATGTGTGTGTGTGTGTGTGTGTGTGTGTGTGTGTGTGTGTGTGTGTGTGTGTGTGTGTGTGTGTGTGTGTGTGAGTGTGTGTGTGTGATCCTCTGTGTGTGTGTGTTCTTCTGTGTGTGTGTGTGTGATCTTCTGTATGTGTTTGTGTGATCCTCTGTGTGTGTTTTGTGTGTGTGTTTGTGTGATCCTCTGTGTGTGTTTGTGTGATCCTTTGTGTGATCCTTTGTGTGTGTGTGTTTTTGTGTGTGATCCTCTGTGTGTGTGTTCTTGTGTGTGTGTGTGTATGTGTGTGAGTGTGTCTGTTTGTGTGTGTGTGTATGTATGTGTGTGTGTGATCCTCTGTGTGTATGTGTGTGTATGAGTGTTTGTGTGTGTGTATTCTTGTGTTTGTGTGTGTGTTTGTGTGTGTGTGTGTGTGTGTTCTTATGTGTGTCTGCGTGTGTGTGTGTGAGTGTGTGTGTTTGTGTGTGTGTGTGTTTGTGTGATCCTCTGTTTTGTGTGTGTGTGTTCTTTTGTGTGTGTGTGTGTGTGTGTTCTTGTGTATGTGTGTGTGTGTGTGTGTTCTTGTGTATGTGAGTGTGTGTTCTTGTATGTGAGTGACTGTCTGTCTGTATTTCTGTGACAAAAGTGTGATAACAACAATTTCTCAGATATTCATGAACGAATCTTTACCACATCTGGGTCAAAAGTGAGAAGCCACGAATGTGCATATTTGGATATCACAGCGCCAAGGTCAGAGTGATATAGGCAACAAAAAATTGAGAGAGAGAGAGAGAGAGAGAGAGAAAGAGAGAGAGAAAGACAGACAGACAGACAGACAGACGGACGGACAGACAGACACTCTACCTGCCCCCTGTGTGTTCCAGTGTTTGTGTCACAGTAGATGTACCAAGTGAAGGGCATTACTGTAAACGTCGCTGTCTTCCATGGATGTGAGCTTTACATGTCGAATATCTCACAAACAGGTGTTTCCTCTGCCACTAATTCTATCATTATCTCACTGGTTTGTTTGTTTGTTTGTTTGTTTGTTTGTTTGTTTGTTTGTTTGTTTGTTTGTTTGTTTGTTTGTTTGTTTGTTTGTTTGTAAGAAAAAGAGAATGGGTTGAAATATTGTTTTATTATATTCATTTAACTGTTGCTGCTGGAAAACGATGTTGAAATTTTGATTTTTATTTGGGTAGAAAATTGATGAAGTAAAGCACACAGTGGTGTAGGGGTTTTAAATCAATTAAGATGAAGTTTTAATTATGACTGAATTAATGAGTATCACCATGCTTCGTTGCAGGATTAACATTGTGTCATGTTTATTCACAGTTCAACATCATTCAAAACGTTTTGCTCAAAACTCATGTGAATGTTCTTTTTATTGCCTTCTTACGATTTATCCGCACCCTAAAAACGCGGTGACTACTTTTTTGTAGAAAAAAATCCGTATTTTCTCTGTCTGTCTGTCTGTCTGTCTGTCTGTCTGTCTGTCTCTCTCTCTCTCTCTCTGTCTCTGTCTCTCTCTCTCTCTGTGTCTCTCTGTCTCTCTCTCTCTCTCTCTCTCTCTCTCTCTCTCTCATCTCTCTCTGTCTCTCTTTCTGTCTCTCTCTGTCTCTCTTTCTGTCTCTCTCTGTCTCTCTCTCATCTCTCTCTGTCTCTCTCTCTTCTCTCTCTCTTTTCTCCCTCTCTCCCTTCGTGCCTCCCCCCCCCCCCTCTCTCAAGTATAGATACATCATGCACCAAATACCATCAATAGTAATAATGAACAGAATGATGGTATACAGCGTGATTAAGGTTATCATCATCATCATCGTCGTCGTTGTAATTATCACAGTAGTTATAACACACCAAATGCTGTTACTGTTATTCCCAGTGCGAATCAAGACCTGAAACAGGAGACATCAACCTCAAAATAATTAACCAATCATTAATTGTGGCGTGAGGACGAGGTCTGTGTCCCTCTAAGCTTTTCAATCAACTGATGTGACATCGTGACTAACTGTAACACTTACAACAAACACGTCAGTTGATTGCATGGAAGTGATGGGTCCATCGTGAGAACGATGAGTGGCTTAATAGGATGATGTGGTAACATAATATATGTAGGTTCTGTAGACTCGTACAGCGTGTGAGAGGTAACAGTGTCCACTTAACTATTGGCGTGTATAAACATTGTTTCATAAGTGAACAAGTATAGGGGCTTTCGCTATCAGAGCTGTTATACGATTGTGACAAAAATTGTGCGTATGGGGTTGTTCAACGGACTGTAATTATGTACGTGACGTGCGTCTCTTAAGCAACTGTCTAATTGTGAAGCTGTTCTGATCTGATTGAGTTTGTGACGTAAACCTCTGTGCACACTGCTCGTCTGTGGTTAGTGGCCTTTGACAACAGCTGCTGGAAGTTGTACTTTGTCCATATCATTGTGTGTGTGTGTGTGTGTGTGTGTGTGTGTGTGTGTGTGTGTGTGTGTGTGTGTGTGTGTGTGTGTGTGTGTGTGTGTGTGTGTGTGTGTGTGTGTGTGTGTGTGTGTGTGGTGTGTGTGTGTGTGTGTGTGTGTGTGTGTGTGTGTGTGTGTGTGTGTGGTGTGTGTGTGTGTGGTGTGTGTGTGTGTGTGTGTGTGTGTGTGTGTGTGTGTGTGTGTGTGTGTGTGTGTGTATGTGTGTGTACGTGTGTGTGCTCACTTTGGTGCTATGGAGTTTATAGTTTGCTTGTTTGTTTTTAAGAGGGATTCATCGCACTCAAACAAATACATATGCGCTCCACCAAATCCGCAGATGATGAAGTAGGAGATTGGTTGTGTGTGCCTAACACCCTTTGTGCTTGCATGATTTTCATATGGAGGGGGTGATGGTATTGGGGGGGGGGGGGAGGGGCTAATGATGTATGAGACACTAAGCTGATACCAGCAGAATGTACTGCAGGAAGCTGGTGGATAGGGTGGGGGAGTCATAGAGTTAAGTTGGTGGATAGGATGTGGGGAGTCAAAAGGTTAAACAAGGGGCCAGTCCAAAATGTGTTGTGTGACTCTGAGTCCAGTTCACGACATCACGCATGTACAGCCAGCGTGATAACCACTATACTAACATACTTCTTGAACAAACACTACTGCTACTACTTCTACTACTACTACTGCTACTATTACTACTTCTACTATTACTACTTCTACTACTACTACTACTACAACTGCTACTACTACTACTTCTACTACTACTTCTACTACTGCTACTACTACTACTACTACTACTACTACTACTACTACTACTACTACTACTACTACTACTACTACTACTACTACAACTGCTACTACTACTACTACTTCTACTACTACACACACGCATGCAAACATAGCACACGCACACACACACACTCTCTCTCTCTCTCTCTCTCTCTCTCTCTCTCACACACACACACACACACACACACACACACACACATTCTTACAAACACACGCGCACAGCAACGCACACGCACGCACACACACATGTACACACACACGTACGCAAGCACACACACGCAGCAATATATAAACACAGTATGCCTCTTTATTCATATGAAAAATCTGTTAATCTTTCTTCATTACATAAGTCAGTGTTTAAATTTTAATATTCTGTGGTTTCTTATGTGTCTTCTTACTTGTATAGCTTTAATGTTTGTTGTTATCTTATTGTGTATGTAATTGTGAACATTTTTTTATCACCTTTTGCCTTTCTTGCGAAATGTAAAGCGCTGGTGAGCATGTTTTTATATGGAATATGCGCTATACAAATACACATTATTATTATTATTATTATTTCTACTGCTACTACTTCTACTGCTACTACTTCTACTACTTCTACTACTACTACTTCTACTGCTACTACTTCTACCGCTACTACTTCTACTACTTCTACTACTGCTACTACTTCTACTACTTCTACTGCTACTACTTCTACTACTACTACTACTACTACTTCTACTACTTCTACTTCTACTGCTGCTACTACTACTACTACTACTACTACTACTACTACTACTACTTCTACTGCTACTATTTCGACTACTACTACTACTACTACTACTACTACTGCTGCTGCTACTTCTACTACTGCTACTTCTACTACTACTACTTCTACTACTACTACTACTTCTACTGCTACTACTTCTACTACTACTACTTCTACTGCTACTACTTCTACTACTACTACTTCTACTGCTACTGCTTCTATTACTACTACTTCTACTGCTACTGCTTCTATTACTACTACTTCTACTGCTACTACTTCTACTACTACTACTACTTCTACTGCTACTACTTCTATACTACTACTTCTACTGCTACTACTTCTACTACTACTACTCTCTACTACTACTACTTCTACTACTCTACTTCTACTGCTACTACTACTACTACTACTATCTACTGCTACTACTTCTACTGCTACTACTTCTACTACTACTACTTCTACTGCTACTACTCTACACTACTACTACTACTACACTACTACTACTACTACTACTACTACTACTACTACTACTACTTCTACTACTACTACTTCTACTACTACTACTTCTCTATTTCTACTACTATCTACTACTACTACTACTTCTACTACGCTACTACTTCTACTACTACTCTACTTCTACTACTTCTACACTACTACTTCTACTACTATACTTCTACTACTACTTCTACTACTACTACTGCTACTGCTGCTGCTACTACTACTACTACTACTACTTACACTACTACTAATACTACTACTACTAATGCTACTACTTCTACTACTACTACTCTACTACTCTACTACTACTACTTACTACTACTACTACTTCTACTACACTACTTACTACTACTACTGACTACTACTACTACTACTTCTACTCTACTACTTCTATGCTACTACTACTACTACTACTACTACTACTAACTTCTACTGCTACTACTTCTAATTGCTACTACTTCTACTGCTAACTACTTCTACTACTTACTACTACTCTACTACTACTACTACTACTACTTC
Organism: Monoplex corrugatus; assembly: GCA_030674185.1. Taxonomy (NCBI): domain Eukaryota; kingdom Metazoa; phylum Mollusca; class Gastropoda; order Littorinimorpha; family Ranellidae; genus Monoplex; species Monoplex corrugatus. The sequence goes on along the minus strand of JAPXFY010003855.1, from coordinate 2,775 downwards.
TACTACTACTACTACTACTACTACTACTTCTACTACTACTACTACTACTACTTCTACTGCTACTACTTCTATTGCTACTACTTCTACTGCTACTACTTCTACTACTACTACTTCTACTTCTACTAATTCTACTGCTACCACTTCTACTGCTACTACTTCTACTACTACTACTTCTACTACTATTACTTCTACTGCTTCTACTTCTACTACTTCTACTACTACTACTACTACTACTACTACTACTACTACTATTTCTACTACTACTACTGCTACTACTAATAATAGTAGTAATATTATAATAATTATATTAACAATTATAATAATAATAATTAGAAAAAAAGTGTTCTACATGGGAGTCGAACCCGCGACATGTACGTTATCAGCAGGGAGCTGTAACCTACTGAGCTAACCTTAGCTAAAAAAATCTGGATTATCTGTTATTTCTTTTTCTTTTTATAAAATGGGAGAGCCTGAAAATGGATTGACCATCTGACTTGTTCTTTGTGGATGAAGTGTACACCTGTTGGACAACGTTCCACGACCACCAGGCACGTGTGATGACGTCAAATGAAGGACGGTCCACGTCAAACGATCGTACGTGACGTACACTGGTGCCGCTGTATGCAGTTCGTGTTTTACACATCAAACCAAGAGCGACAGCAGACGGAACAAAGTACTGGCCTCTTCCTACTGAGTTACAAATAGTGGCCGATACTGACATCACTGCATGATGTCGACAACACCAAGATAGATTGCCTGTGTCATTTGCTGTAAGGAACTTCTCGCCTTTCTGTGTGACGACAATGGTCTCTGAGCAACAACGAGCAAAAAGCTGTAATGAAATCATGTGCCTTGGAGATGACACAGTGATAGGATAAAAATAGAACGAGTGACTACATCATCAGGCTAAAAATAGACCAAGATCGCAGTATGTGAGCTTCCTGTTTGCAGTCACATACAGACTATTATCCATTCCACGTAACGTATCGGGTACGTTTTCTCCTCAACGCTGAAACATGACGTCAGAGAAGTTTTAGGAGTTGTTTTTGTCCTAAATGTAATGATGTTTTTCTGTTTTCCTTTGTGTTGTCTTGACAAAGACCAGTTGGCCAACACTTGTGTCTGTCTTGTTCCCTGATTGAGTACGTGATCTTATCACATGTTCCTGTGTATGTGGGTTTTGGAAAACAAGAACGACGTATCAGTAAAACTGATATAGATTAACATGAAGTGAGTTTCACTTTCAGTTTCAGTTTCTGAAGATCTCGTTTTGTGTTCGGAATGAATTCCATATGCACTGACGTCATTGGTGCCATGTGATGGCAAACATCCAAAGTGATCGTGGCACAAATCTTACGCCTGCACATAAACCCATGAGTTGGCCAAGTCCTGATGTCCTATCTAGCCTGTCATGAAGTCAAATACATCAAAATAAGTCACCACGTAAGCGGGCTACAGAAACTATGATTAAACACGAAAAGACGGAAGGTACAGACATTTAGAAGAAAGGAAAGATTTGTTTTGTTTGTTTCTGTTCTATGTTTGGTTTTTGATCTAATAAGATAGATTCATCGCTTTCAGACATTTCCACATGCGCTTCTCCCAAATCTGCAGTAATCTGGCAGACTCCTTGACCCTGCGCAAAAACCCCAAGGGCCGGGAAGGTGTTGTAAGGGTCAGGGAACAGGACCTGTGAGACACTGGCACCAGTATAATGATGGAAGCCAACAAACCAACGGCTCTGTTGTCAGGTAGGATGGAACCCGAGACACGGGAACTTGAGTCCACAGCTCTATCAACAGAGCCAGCCATCTGTAAACTGTGACCCACAGCTCTATCAACAGAGCCAGCCATCTGTAAACTGTGACCCACAGCTCTATCAACAGAGCCAGCCATCTGTAAACTGTGACCCACAGCTCTATCAACAGAGCCAGCCATCTGTAAACTGTGACCCACAGCTCTATCAACAGAGCCAGCCAACTGTAAACTGTGACCCACAGCTCTATCAACAGAGCCAGCCAACTGTAAACTGTGACCCACAGCTCTATCAACAGAGCAAGCCAACTGTAAACTGTGACCCACAGCTCTATCAACACAGCCAGCCAACTGTAAACTGTGACCCACAGCTCTATCAACACAGCCAGCCAACTGTAAACTGTGACCCACAGCTCTATCAACAGAGCCAACCAGCCATCTGTAAACTGTGACCCACAGCTCTATCAACAGAGCCAACCAGCCATCTGTAAACTGTGACCAGCCATCTGTAAACTGTGACCAGCCGTCTGTAAACTGAGACCCACAGCTCTATCAACAGAGCCAGCCATCTGTAAACTGTGACCCACAGCTCTATCAACAGAGCCAACCAGCCATCTGTAAACTGTGACCAGCCATCTGTAAACTGTGACCAGCCGTCTGTAAACTGAGACCCACAGCTCTATCAACAGAGCCAGCCATCTGTAAACTGTGACCCACAGCTCTATCAACAGAGCCAACCAGCCATCTGTAAACTGTGACCAGCCATCTGTAAACTGTGACCAGCCGTCTGTAAACTGAGACCCACAGCTCTATCAACAGAGCCAGCCATCTGTAAACTGTGACCCACAGCTCTATCAACAGAGCCAACCAGCCATCTGTAAACTGTGACCAGCCATCTGTAAACTGTGACCAGCCGTCTGTAAACTGAGACCCACAGCTCTATCAACAGAGCCAGCCATCTGTAAACTGTGACCAGCCGTCTGTAAACTGAGACCCACAGCTCTATCAACAGAGCCAGCC
>JAPXFY010000385.1:57500-61061 GCA_030674185.1 Monoplex corrugatus | reverse complement strand
AACTCATAGCATCATGGTTATCATCCTCATACCATCATCATCATCATCATCATCATCATCATCATCATCATCACCATCACCATCATCACCACCACCATCACCATCAATCATCATCATCATCACCATCTCATCATCATCATCACCATCATCATCATCACCATCATTCAATCATTCATCATCATCATCAATCAATCATCATCATCATCACCAATCATCATCATCAATCATCATCATCATCATCATCATCGTCGTCATCATCACCACCATCGCATTATAGAAACAGTTCAAGATTCTGTGGCCATGAAGGTGGGACAAAAAAAATGTTTAAAAAGGGAACACAAAGAAGGAATCTCCGTAGTTGCAATGATCCTCAAAATTACAACAACAACAAAAAGGTTTGCACTATCCTTGACTGTTGTTTGCTTAGAGATGCTTGGGGTGTGGTGAGAGTTATTGAAGTAGACAGATCATTAAACACATAACTGGGCTTATACCTGCCAGAAGGGTGTATGTCGAAAGGAATCGAAAAGACAGCTACACCCTTCTGATCGGAAACCCAACATTTTCCCGCAGTCAGACTGTGTTAATGTTCCTTCTGAATATCAGAGTGGTGCATCTGTAGGAATGAGTTTTTGTTCCGTTATCTACGTCATCTTAATGGCAACGGAAGCTGGGACAATTTCAACAATGCTATGATGACGGTGATGATGGTGATGATGATGATGGTGATGGTGATGATGATGGTGATGGTGGTGATGATGATGATGATGATGATGATGGTGATGATGATGATGATGATGGTGATGATGATGATGATGATGACGATAATCATGATGGTATGAAGTTCCATTTAAAATTGAGATTGCGTGATAAGGCCTGTAGTCTACGCTTTACTATCCTAAGACATCCTGGCGTTAACCAGGCCCGACAGATACAGACACCTACGGTACTGGTCAGGAGATTTGAGCAACACCTTCAATCACGCATCTGTAAAGTGGACGAGACTCAACTGTGTGGTCCCAGTCTTCCCAACAAGTCCATAGCACGGTCATAGCACTGTCATAGCACGGTCATAGCACTGTCATAGCACAGTCATAGCACGGTCATAGCACGGTCATAGCACGGTCATAGCACGGTCATAGCACGGTCATAGCACTGTCATAGCACGGTCATAGCACGGTCATAGCACGGTCATAACACTATCATAGCACAGTCATAGCACAGTCATAGCACTGTCATAGCACGGTCATAGCACGGTCATAGCACGATCATAGCACGGTCATAGCACAGTCATAGCACGGTCAACTCTGGTTAAGAGCCCAATGGAGTCGAAAAATCCCAACAAGATTTTGACATAACTGATAGGGATTGGAACCCACAACCTTCCAGTCTGTGGTCCTTTGTGCTAACTTGTGCACCATGTCAACGGCGGATGTGATGTGTCTAGTGTGTCGGCTAGTGACTGCGTGCTGCTTATCACCTCTCACTTTCAGCCTGCACCGCTGGCTAGCACCGCTGCTTGAAGCTATGCGAAAAGAAGAGCAGAATGCGTAAGTCTCTTCCTGTCAGTACATAGCCTCTCCATCAGCAAGCCCTGCGTTATGCCTCCTCATTGGCGATATGTGGTAACTGAGCACCTCACGGACTCAGGATAAAACTCGAGGGATTCGGAGGAGGTCTGGCCCCCAGACGTGTGGCATGCAGGCCCACCGGCGTGTGGATATGCCCTGGTGCCCACCAACCAGATCCCCAAGCTATGGTAAATAGCTTCACTGCCTTGTGGACATCTCGGGAGAGACTAAGGCTAAGGGAGTTAAGCTTGAAAAAAAAACCGATGGAAGGCAAGGGGAAACCACCATCGTATTTTCCCCAGGACAATTATGGATGGACAAACAAAAGGAAATTGAAGATAACGACGTAAACGGGTGCTCCTGTGGAGCACATTCGTCCGGTAGGGACTGTCGTGCGGCGCAGGTGACACCAGACCGTCAGCCAGCTACTGCCACCAAACCCAAGACAAACTCAAACTCAAAAACACCAAGATAGCAACATGGAACATCAGGACACTGTTGCAGAAGGGAAAATTAGACAACATCAAAATGGAGATGGAAAGGCTTAACATTAGTATTTTAGGACTAGAGGGAAGTGAGATGGAAGGGTGCAGGCATGATAACATCAGGGGAATATACAGTGATATACTCTGGTAGTAATTCACATGAAAGAGGAGTAGGCATCATGATGGACAAAGACAAATCAAAAGCAGTTAAGGGATACTGGGCTGTGTCCGACAGAGTTTTGCTGGTCAAATTGGGAGGCAAACCATTTGATATCAACATCATTCAGGTGTATGCACCAACATCCGCAAGTACTCAGGAAGACATCGACAACTTCTACGAAGTACTAGAGATGGCCAAGGTCCAATGTAAATCACAAGAAGTTACAACAATATGGGAGATTTTAATGCTAAAGTGGGACAGGATAGGGCGGAGGATATAGTTGGACCTCATTGTCTTGGTAACAAAATGAAAGGGGGGGGTGGGAACTTGTAGAATGGGCACAGATGAATGAGTTCATAGTAGGAAACACCTGGTTTGAGCAGCCTTACAGAAGAAAATGGACTTGGATGAGTCCAGGAGATAAAACCAAAAATCAGATTGACTACATCCTGATCAACAAAAGATTTAGAAATTCTTTACTGTCAGCAAAAACACTACCAGGCGCAGACTGCAACAGTGACCACAATCCTGTAGTGGGAGGATTTAGGCTGAAATCCAAAAGCAACATCAAACTAAATCTTGGACTCTTAAAGACAGATGAAGTGATACTTAAAAAATTTAATGTGCATATTCAAAACAAATTCAGTGCTCTGGAAGACGTTGATGACAGTGAGGAACAATGGACAAAGCTGAGAAATTCGATAAATGAAGCTTGTGAAGAAATCCCTAAGGCAGATAGAAAAGCAAAAAAGAGTTGGATGACTAATGAAATTTTGGGCTTGATGGAGGAAAGGAGGAAGGCAAAGAGAAACGAGGAGATATACAGGAAGATAAACAAAGAAATCAGGTATAGGTGCAATGAAGCTGAGGAAGCTTGGCTGAAAACAAAATGCAAAGAAATAAGACCGACAAAAAACGGATCCTCAGGGTATGTACAGACGAACTGAAGAAATTGTCCACAGGAAAAATACATGCACATCAACTGGTTGCTTAAAATCGAAAGAAGGCACGCTTATCATGGAAAAAGACAAAGTGTTAGACAGATGGGGAGAGTACATTAAAGACCTTTTTGAGAATGACAGAAACGAAGAACACATTATAAAAAAAAAGAACTTTGAAGGACCACCCATAATGAAAGATGAAGTTAGAGCAGCACTGAAAAAGATGAAACCAGGAAAAGCACCAGGACCAGACAACATCACTACAGAGATGATTGAAGCCATGGAGAAATTTGGCAAAGAAAAAATAACAGTCCTCCTAAATGAAATTTACGACACTGGAAAAATCCCCAAAGATATGTCAAAATCAATTTTCATTGCGCTTCCAAAGAAGACAGGGGCTATAG